>NJDC01004074.1:146422-195507 GCA_002245475.1 Calephelis virginiensis
AGCAGTCCAGGTATTGGACTTGACTTTGTGAGGTCCCGGGTTGGAAGGAAAACAAGTAGATGGATTTCAGACAGACACCAAAGGTAGTAATGGTGCGTTGCCAACCTGAGGCCG
Source organism: Calephelis virginiensis (assembly GCA_002245475.1). Lineage (NCBI taxonomy): Eukaryota > Metazoa > Arthropoda > Insecta > Lepidoptera > Riodinidae > Calephelis > Calephelis virginiensis. Next base: position 146,537 of record NJDC01004074.1, read on the forward strand.
GGATGTTAAGCCTTGAGCAAAATTAAGTTTACCGGCTACCTTACCCTCCAAACCAGAACACGTCATGACGTTATGGCGGCAGGAATAGGTAAGGCGGTGGTACCAATTTGGGTGACTCGCTGCGAAACTCTACCACCTAGTCAGATGTCACGGTGTTAGTGACGGTAAGCCTATGCTCGCCTTTTACGAGCTGCCTGTCAGGAAGGCAGATGGTCTATTCTGCAAAAGAGCCCGGACCAACACGGGGAAAGTACAATATCCTAATACTAATATAACAGTTTCCCATATAAAACCCTAACATTGTAAATACACGAAAAACAAAAAGAACAGCAAACAGTTTTAGACGTTTTTAAAGAGGTCAGCCTAACCAGCAACAGATACAGAGATAATTGTTTGAACAAACACCTAACATTGTTTCACAGAACATCGCCATTAGATTATGAAAATATTAGGTTAGTTGTTAATGTATGTGTCATGCTCAACCGGCGAACGCGTTCTGAAGTGAGGAGGTGTTTACATGGTGGTTAGTATACCTTCTTCGCCGCCGAAACTTCAATCATGGATTGCTCTAAAACAATGAGCGGGAAGGGCTTCTTCGCAATTAGCATCCACCTACCATTTAAAATGCCGATACAGTTTAAGTGGTTGTATTTGTACCGAATCGGTGAGAAAGCTTAAAATATTTTATCTTAAACTCGTAAAATAACGAACAAATTGGTGGCAGATGGAACAAGTAAAAAAGAACCGTCGTCTTTAGACACAAAAAATATTACCGGTTCGATGTCACTTTATGGTCACGACGCCCTTACGATACATGAAAGGATAACGGTGAGCCCTTAATCTATGGTGACAGGAGTAGGTACGGTTGTAGTACGAATCCCGACTAGCTTTTGTACAACGCTCTGCGATCACGTAAAGGAAAACTTATTAATTGTCTAAGCTGCCAATTGACGCATTTGCAGGTTAACGAGTCATTCCAAATACAAATTCAAAAAAAGACAATGATTAAAAACCGAGACAATGATTTCAATATTTAAGTCTTCAAATTACATTAACTAGTGGTCGCCTATTGGTCTAAATTCGACCATGATAAATTTTAATATCTTGTTGATAAGAACGCCATCTTCATTTCTCAAGACCAAGTACTTTGTTTCCTGAATAGTTTGTGCGCCATTTGTGATGTTTATCGTCAACATCAATGTATTTGTTTGCGTGTGTCAAATGCATGGTTGTGTAGGTAATGTTTTATTTACTGATTTAATGTACTTTATAAGCATTATTATTGAAAAATATTAGCGTTCTGCACTTCTCCTACACATAAACTACAAGTGTGTCAAATTTTATGGTCCTGCGTCCGTGCAATTTTCGTAAAAAGGGGTCCAAAGTTTTGGCATCACGTATTAATATATAGATAAAGAATTTAAATTACATTAGTCGACTATCAAATTTAAGAGACATTTAAAATATTTGATATTTTCCATCTTCGGCACTTTATATTTACGGATTTTTAACAGGTTTAACAAAACGTTAATAAGCGCTAATGTGATGTAAAATGGACTTTTGAGAAGTTGAAGCAAAAGTAAATTAGTCCACACACAAAAATAATCAAACATTTTTAACAAAAGTATTTACATTACAATAGTTATGCAAGTGCTCATATCTCTTAAACACATAGAACAATGTCACTGATTAAACTGTCAAGGAGTTGTCAAGTGTTGTCAAATCCAAGCAAAACTGAGCATTCAGATTGTGCTTATAAATTATGTCAGCAGCATTAACGTCAGTTGATACGTTAATCCGGTTCTTTGTTTTGCGTTTAAATGGTCCAGCCATATTTGTTTTCAGATATTGTCTAGCTGTGGTGACGATTTACTAAAACCACGTGACAACTGTCATCGTAATCAGTAATCAACCTGTATATAGAGGATGTATTAATCTTTAGATTAGCTATTATTAATACGGGAATATGTTTAGAATTATTAACTAATTTCATAGTAAATTTATTTGCGTTTTTTAAACATTTTTAGATATAGGTTGTTTAAAAGTGTTTTGGGGCTGAAAATAAAATATAAATTTAATTGTTCTATACGCTTTATTTTAGTAAAAAAAAAATGGCATTAAACAATGCTTACAAATTAAAGTGACACAGAATAATTATATTGCCAAAACAATACTCTTGATTCCATAAACATCTGAATTATATATTAATAGCCTGGAATTGGAGATTATTAAAAAGTTTTTTTTTATCATACAAAAAAATTATACTAAAATTTATTATTAATGCAAAAGTTTTTATATTTGTTTATTTGTTACTCTTTCAAACAAAAACAGCTGAATCGATTTACATGAAATTTGGCACACATATATACAGGGTAACTTAGATTAATACAAAGGATAGTTTTTATCCCAAAAAAAATCCTGTGGGACCATTAACCACGCGGACAATGCCGCAGACAACAGCTAGTATTATCTACTATATACTATTTACTATACCAAAATAAATTATATTTTTATATTAGTTGTAATTCTACTTAGCACCAACTAAACTTATTAAGATGTATGCTATATTTTTGTTTCAATTTAATAAATTGGAGCAGTTTATTTTCAATTCCTATCGTTGAAAGAAGCAAGCGATAACTTAAATCTAGTTTAGTAAGTGCGTAACAAAATTAGAAACTAAAGGACGAATCTAACTATATAAACTTTTGACGAGTTTAGAATTTCGAATATTTTCCGTTAGAAGTTATTAAGGATAAAAGACAACAAACAGACTTAGTTATCTACATTATCGTTCACAATGTTTAAACATGTGCTACTTTATGTATTAAACATTGAAATTGTTATAAAGTAACATTTAAACGAGATTTATCTAACAGCTGAAATATTAGTCTTTTCAAACTGTTCAAAAGTATTGTTCGAAGTTGAACAAACTTTGCTCTGAGCTGAGTCAAATCGATGAAACGCAATTGGAAGTATGATAAATTACCATAATATCATAGAACGAGTTCATCTCGCATTTAGCTAACTTTCTTTTGATTATCTCGCTGTTAGAATTCCTTTAGCTCATTTACAAGTTTGTTGTTTAAGATGATTCATTCGCTTTTGACTTTGATATAACAATCATTCTGTATTCGTAATCAATCTGTGTATTAGGTAGCAAATGAGGAAAATAAATAAATTTCCGTCTTATATTATTATAATAAAAAAACATATTAAAAGTGTTTTGAATGTAATAAGTTAAAAAACATTTCTTACCATATATGTTATAGTTTGCAGAAAGATAATAAGGACTTCCAACTTTGTTTATTTTAGCTTTTAAAAATTGTGTCCTCTAAACTACCTTCTATCTGAAAGGTAGCGCTAGTGCTCTACCATAATTTGATTTTTATTTCTATAAGTTATGTTGATAGTTCTGGCTTTTCTTGATTATTTGTTATTAGGTTAAGTATATGATTAATCTCAAACCTCTTAATATTTCGCATACTTTTAAATATTGGCACCTTTTGCAAATAGTATTTTTTAAAAAAGTTAAAACATTTTGAGCTATTTTAAGATTTTGGAAAAGAAATTAAATATAGACGCTTTTTAAGCTACCTATTTTTGCAAATAGTTACAGGAAGTCAGATTGATCAGGTCTAATTTCATATCATAAATAAGTGTCAGAGTCGGAAGAGGACATCTATTTTTAGCCGGACTTAAACTTTATTCAGCGCCTTTAGAGAATAATTTCGAAATTTTCAAATTGCCAATAAAATCTTGTCTAAAATGTTTACCAGCTTTCTGAGAGTATTAGTACTATCTATAGAGATATATTCCGACATCTCTACCTAGGTACCCTGCTGACAAATACAAACAAACGTACTACAGACAAATACGAGACATAGTAGTATCATTCAGACACAGCAAAACTAAGCACGGTAAAAAAAGACTTTGATTTCAATAATTTCAATAATTTTCACGATTCAGATACGAAAGTACGTCCTTCCAAATAAAAAAGAGATATAAAACTTTTTGTTACGCTCTAACCTTCTTTAAAAATAGTATTAGAGACAAAAAATGTGATTATTCGGATTTAAATAATTAAAACACAAATCGGATTTAATCCAAGTATACCTAACTACAACATACTCCAAAATGCAAACCGAAAACACGTCGGTCACAAGGGCGTACATCAAGCGTTAACCCTGCGTTTAATAAGATTATAAAGCATTATTTTACGGTATTAATAAGATCAAAAGCGTTCGTACATCTAAAACTCCTTTTAACCCTCTTTCACTCTATCTCAAGACGAAGGCGGCCCCAGCCACCCTAAACATAATAATAGCGGAAGCGATCACTGAAACAATTCGAATTGTATTTCTTGACGTATAGCTCTTGAAGACCTAATTAAATATTGTTCTAATAGTAGTGACGAATATGTGGGATTGAAATAGATATCATTTTATCGACACTTTAAATAAAATTGTTAAAGAGTACATTCTGCACGTTGAAGATATTAAAAAAAAAAACAACGGGTAGCACTCCGGGAGTGCCGGCAGAAGTGAAAACTTGAATATTAACGTTGTGCATTTTGGATATTTTGATTGGTTAGGGAATAATTTTGCACGAATTGCTTTAATTATCAGTATGAAAGTACTATCAATTATGTGGTAGAATACAATATTCATTTACTGCGCTATTGTACACAAACATGACAACACGAAACATTTTAGATCAGGTCACGTGTCCTTACGCGAGGTTAGAAGTTTTTACCCATTCAAAAAAAAAGTGCGCAACGCCGCTAAACAAGTTTTCACTTCGAACATAGGTAAAGGCACTAAAAATAGGCAGCAAAAATCATTTTTAGCATTTTTACAATTTTTGTCTGTACTTCTGTCCGTACCCCGACCGCGGTTCACGCCGAATCTACTTAGCCGATCGCAATGAAGCTTAGCACGTATGTAGTTTATGTTCTTGCTCGAGATGTGTTACTAAAATATTATATTTAGCATTCTATTTTTATATTTTATAGTTTATTTAGTAATTAGTTTCGATTCGTAAACAGTCTTTCAAAAAGCTAATTTCTAATTAACCTTTATGAAAACTTTAAAACTCAAAAGTCTAGTTATTTAATTTGAAATTTAGTTGAAATGGATACATATATAAACGTTAGTTGCTTTAATACATGTGTCAATTTCAAACTAAATAACTACACTGTAAAGTTTTTAAGTTTCCATAAAAGTTAACTAATAAACTAATGAATAAGTTTTCGCATATATATAATTTACAAACACTGTAACATGTAAGTGATATGAGTTACATTCGTAAATCGTGTTTTTTCTTAATTTGGGCAAACAGAAACAAGCAACAAAGCTAAAACTTTTAGATAAAAAAATACTGAATTACTTTCAAATCGCTTTCGCCTATGAAATAGAACGTATTAACCCTTTCAGTAACAAAATGGATATTTATGAAATACATTACAACCTTACATTTATATCAGGCTAACATTCTATTAAAATCATTAAATATGGAGATCTCACTTGAGATACTTATCGTATTTACATGTTCCTACACCTTACAAAGCGGGATATCTTGCAATCTAAGTCTCTTGTAAACTGATTTCAAATGTGTATCTTCAAAGTACATACTCAGTACCTACTAATCATGCAAAACAGGGATAGATCTAGTCTTTAAGCCTGGAAGAAGGGGGTCATATGCTCAAGGTATAATACAAAAGGTAAGATCTTATATACATAATGTACATTTACATCTATATATAAAAAGCAGCCAAGTGAAAGTCGGACTCGCCCTTCCAAAAAAATCCTTCCTAAAATCCTTTCTAAGATCCTTGAAACCTGGAATGAATTGCAATTTGTAAAAAATTCTTGCAATTTACTCATTTCATTCACAGTGGTAGCGGTTTACGTCAATAAGTTAGGGAAATACACCTACCTTCAGTAGTATGCAAGCAAACACGGAAAATTAGTGAAATATCAAAGATATTATATTAAAAGGCTTTTGCCTAAGGTCGTATTTTTTAAATCGCCGTCGCTTATGACATGCAACATGTTAACCCTTTCAGCAAGAAAATGGATATATTTATAAAATATATTAAAATCTTGCAGTATGGATGAGACGTTGATTCAATTAATTTAATATTTATGGAGATCTCATTTGGGGTATTTAACGGATGTACTTGTTCGTCTTTTTTATGTCATCGCCTCTGTGGTCTAGCGGTTCAGGTGTTGGACTTGACTGCATGAGGCCACGGGTTCAAATCCCGGGTCGGGCAACAAAAAGTAAATTGGGTTTTTCCAATTTACTGATAAAAAAATGTTGTTCGGGATTGGATATGTGCCCGGTTATATTTTTATTTAAGAATTCACCCCAGTACATGGTGAATTCTTACATAAAGATACCTTGAAATTAACACATTTTAATCCAAATAACTGGATAACTGAATAACTGCATTTTTTTAAATGATTCCTAGCTAGATCGATTTATCGCTCCCGAAACTCCCTACGTACTAAATTTCTTGAAAATCGTTGGAGCCGATTCCGAGATTCCAATTATATATTTAGATTTGTATTATAAATATGGTTTGACATTTGATATCGAAAGGAAATCGTCAATCAAAGGAAATCATGAAAAAATATATCGCAAGTATAATGCAAATTTCAGTTTTTCCTTGCATTTAAAAGTGGAAACCTTAGATTCACCTGTTACTTCTACTTCTCTTTGTTAAGTTCTAACAATTATGTTAATTGGAGCTCATATCCTGTTACATCTTTAACAGATTTTATTTTGCACTTGCCCTGTGTTTGGGTTAAATATCTACAATTTTTAAAAAAAATAAAAATTTCGCCGCTGGCAGTCAGTGTAAGACGTAAGGGTACAGGTTCAAATCCTGTCTCTGCGAAATCTTACCAGAAGTTAAGGATCGTCCTATTTTATTGGTGCCTGTAGGTTTTACGGCGCGCCACAAATCCTATCTAGTACACCCGTTTACTAAAAAAGGCTTTCCCATAGTTTCTCTATGTCATGGCATACTCTATGGCATGAAGGCTAAATAAATAACCTTGGACAAATTAGCCTAATTGATATAATCCTAAAGTAATAGGGGTAAAGTAAAGGTCGGCATGGCATCTGTAATACTCCTGGTGTTGCGGAAGTCCGTGAGCGGCGCTGATCGCTTTCCATTAGGTGATCACCCACTTGCTCGTTTGCCTCCTCTTCTATAAAAAAGGGGTTGCAATGCAAACCATCCATGTGGAATGTAGATTTAAGATAAAGTTTCCACCAAGGTCGCCTTTGTGGAAGGCGTGGTTGGGGCGTTATTACTACCGTCTGGACGATGCTTTATGTTTGTGTTATGGGGGCTAGTCAGTCATATACTAATATATTTAAATACACAAATAGATACTGGAATAAATTTAATAAGCACCCAGACCCGGAAATACAGACATTTGAATGTTCGTCATACAAATGTCTGCCCCGGAAATAGAAACCGAGCATCGCGGTTGGTCGGTGGTATGAGGCGTGTACGCTATTCATATCAATTAATCTGATTGTAATAAGTACATATGTAATTTCCAAGTTGCCTCTGTGGTCTTGTGGTTCAGTTGTCGGACTTGACTGCGTGAGGAGGTTTGATTCTCGGGTCGGGCAACAAACAGAAAATTTGGTTTTTCCAAGTTGCTAAAAAAAATTGTTGCTCGGGATGGAATATGTGCCCGGTTGGTGATAGGCTTGCCACCTATCACATTGTGGGATTTAGTGTCTTTCGTCAGTCGTGGGTGCCCTGGTTGTGACTCTACCTCTTCGGGGATATTAGAAGATACGTAAACTCAATAAATATATTAATAAATTTCTGCGTAGGCATATCAAGGAAATTCTATTTAGCGTAATTCCCTTTGTAAAGACGTGAATTTCCGCGAACATCAAAACAAATGTTCCTTAATTCTTCCCCCGACTGATGATCCTTATTTGGAAGGACTTAAGAGTAACCTCGCAAATTATAACGACCGACAAAATTGTACGTGTACTTAGTAAGTCTTTGGTAATCTGTCCCCATCGTGAGTTCTTCAAATCCGGCTTTTTGATGAGCTCTATCATTTATATTATGTTGAGCGCAAACATCTTAACATCATTAAAATACAATGCTTAATACTAAAGTGTATCTCTTACAACCATTTTTTTAATGGAAAAAACATACTTATTGTTTATAACAAATAACGTCAGATACGTTTTTGATGGTTGGTACTGTTTTTCCTCATACAAGAATTGAACCTGCACCTTTTCGTCTTAAACCGACGAATGCTCTAACCATTAGCACTAATGGGGATTTAAGCCTACTAAAGTTTATCTCTTAAAACCTTTTTTTAATGGAAAAAAAAACATACTTATTGTATATAAAAAATGACGTCAGATACGTTTTTGAAAAAAAAGGATTTGAAGATTCAACTTATACAGAAATTGAACCTGCACCATTTCGTCTTAAACCGACGAATGCTCTAACCATTAGCACTAATGGGGATTTAACTCCGCTAAAGTTTATCGCTTACAACAATTTTTTTAATGGAAAAGACATGCTTATTGTATATAAAAAATATTACAAATGACGTCTGATACGTTATTGGTGATAACGTTTTTAAGATTCACCTCACCCTTTCGTCTTAAGCTTAAATTTATTCTGGTATCTATTTCAGTATTTCTATGTTATCGTTGACTAACACCCATAACACAAGCATATAATTTGCTTACTTTGGGGTTATATTCAATTTGTGTAACTTGTCGAGGGATATTGAACGCTTCGTTGGTCGAGTGGCTACCGTACACACCTAACCACGCCGACCAACTGCGAGGCTCGGGTTTGATTCCCTACGGGGGCAGGCATTTGTGTGATAAACATTTAGATGTCTGTATTTCCGGGTCTGGGTGTTTATTAAATTTGTTCTGATATCTATTTAAGTATTTCTATGTATTAGTATTGTTGGGTGTTAACCCATAACACAAGCATATAATTTGCTTACTTTGGGGTTATGTTCAATTTGTGTAACTTGTCAAGAGATATTTTTTTTAATATTTATTTATTTAAGCCAACGGATGCTCTAACCATTAGGACTACTGAGGATTTAACTCCTGTGGCGAATTTTAATTACTTTCTTATTTGCGCGAGTAGTTACGTTCTATAGATACACCGTTCTGTGTTCCATGTCCATTTTGTAATACTTTTCAAGTTCATCGTTATACGAGTAGATGAAATTTACATTTTATAATAACCATAACTTACGTTTCTTTCAAGGTGTTTCAAATTTGGCATTAGCTATTAGCTGTTTTTTTTTAATGTAATGTTTTAAAGGGGTTTTGTTCAGCGACATGTCAACCCCTTCGTTCCCGATCATACTTTTGTCCCAAATATTACAATAAAAAAAGAATGTAAGTAAAGATATAATAATTAAATAATTATACTCCACCTAAATGACACGTTAGCTAGCTGACAAAATATTTTTGCCAATTCGGTGTTTGGGCATGACAAAATTTCCTGAACTAGACCTACACTTTTTTGGTTAGCTGTATTAGAAAAATATATTTCCACAAGATTTAAAGAAAGAAAGAAAAATATAAAATATAGAAAATTATCTTAAGCACAGTGCGAGTGCTAAAATTAAAATTAATTATTTTTTTTGTTGTTTATTTTTTGTTATATCTAATTAAACATATTTTTAAATTTTAAAAATCAACAGTTGAATTGCGCGCCAGATAAGTCTGACCGCTTCAAAAATGTCAAACTGTTTTGATATTCGTCGAATGTTGCCAGATAATTGCCGTAGAAGCTTACCGTATTTCGTGTATTTAGTTGCTACAGTGTTATTTAAAAATATTGTATAATTATTAAAACACCAGTTTATTTGTGAAATCCACATGAAACCTATAGATAAGATAAGATTGATAAGCGATAAGAGCAGATTCTCTCTGAAACACTAATTTTGTTATTTTCTTTGCCGAGAAAATAACAAAATTTGTCTCCGAAACCGGCGTGTTTGTATGAAAAGGGTTATGAGTATCTTCACGCCCTTATCCCCGAAGAAGTAGGCACAGGTACAACCAAGGCACCCACGACTAGCCGAAGATACTAAGTCCCACAATGTGATAGGTGGTAAGTCTATCGCCAACCGGGCACAATTCCAATCCCGACCAACATTTTTTTTTATTAGAAAATTGGAAAAATCCAATTTTCTTTTTGTTGGCCGACCCGGGGTTCGAACCCGGGACCTCGTGCAGTCAAGTCCAACACCCGGACCGCTAGACCACAAAGGCGATTGAATGTGAAGGAAGCAAGACAGGTTTGTCAGGATCGTGAGGTCTGGCACTCGATACTCTCTGCCTACCCCGTAAGGGACTTGGCGTGAAGATATGTATGTATGTAGAAAATCCCGAATTGTCAAGGGAATATGTGCATAATATTAGTTATATAACGGTAGTAGTTGTTTCCCGCGGCTTTGCCCGCGTGGTTAATGGTCCCACAGAAACATTTTTTCGGAATAAAATCTATCTTATGTGTGTTTCGGAATAAAATCTAACTTATGTGTTAATATAAGTTATCCTCTATGTGTGTGCAAAAATTCATGAAACTCGGTTCAGTAGTTTTTGCGTGAAGGAGTAACAAACAAATATACAAACTTTCACATTTGTAATATTAGTAGGATGTTTTAAAAAAGGTTTTAGGTAACCGTCTAATCTATATTAAAGTCTTCGTGATTTTTTATAAAAGAGTCAACCGTAGCCTATAGACAAAACAGATGTTAAAGGTGCGTTGCTGTCCTGTGGTTGAAATGTTAGGTCCATTGTGTAATTTCTTGTGGAACAATATTACTTGCACATTTTTTATGGTTTACTAATAAGTAACTCATTATATTTTTGAACTACTTAGTTCAAAAACATTTCGAAGACAGATAGTTTTTTTGGTGACAGTTGATGTTATTCATAATAAAATTAATTATGAGTCTTATTTATTTTTAAATAAAAGTTATAAACTATAGCTAACTTATAAATAAACTTAATATAAAGAAAAATATATAAAAAACTAAATAAAAAGAACACTACTGCAACAACCGAGCATTAAACATTGCAACCCTATTTTACAACTTAATAAATTTAAATTTGACAAGAATAAGGAAAGATAGACAAAACACTATAACCATGAAATATCTTATAAAATGAAATATTTAACACAATAAATAATACATAATAATTCATAAGCGATATTGATTATTTATAATCCCGTAACCTTAACAAATGTTTTGAATTGTGAGTACAGGGCTATTCAGAAGCTTAAATATGAAAACAATGAGTTCCCCAATAATAAGGGGGGAGGTTTAGAGGCATTGTGTCGGGGGTCGGGGTTACAATCAGGTATTAAAGAACGTAACATGGCCAGGACAGTGGGATCTAGCTCAGCCCAATGTAGCAAGCTCGTTTTGTCGGTCGATAGACGCTCCGTTTCACATTATTTGGTTAGACATGTATTTATGTTAATGTTAGATGAATGCCGTTTGCTTAAATTTTGTTTTTTTATGCAAAGGATTAAGTTGTTAACGTCCTTAACATTTCTTTCATTTTGGGAGAAAAGGAATTAAAAATTTCGCTACAGGATAGCTCAAATGGTTAGAACATACGCCAGCTTGAGACAATAGGGTACAGGTTCAAATCCTGTGTGGGACGATATATATTTTTTCTTCAAAATTTTTAGAAATTTAGTTGTTCGTCACACATTGTCGTCCGTCAGGAATCGAATCCGAATCTCGCGGTTGATCGATGAAGTTAGGCGTGTACGCTAACCGCTCGACTAAAGAGGCGGATAATAAACGTTATTTGCAACAATTACAATATAATATTATTGTCATAACTTACTTCATCTAAAGGACATCCAGTTGACATCAACAATGGCCGGCTCTGCACGAGGAGTAGCCTTAATAGTTTGTCCTTTATATCTTGCAGGGGAGACGGTCTAGGTCTCAGCAACTGGATCTTCAGTGTTGCCTGTGTTGTCAATTCTCCCAAAACTTCCCCAACTGTAGCCATGGGGGCATCACATATACGTTCAAATGGCAGCGGCTTCCAATTGTTTATTTGAACGGAACCTGAGAAAAAGGTTTTGGTGTTAGCAAAACTTAAAATTGGTCTTATACGCCTATGATTTTATTTATATGCCTATTAACATTACAATAAAACATAAATAGCATAAAGTATGTTTACCCCGTGTTGGCCTGGGTTCTTTGGCAGAATAGACCATCTGACTTCCTGCCACGCAGCTCGCAAAAAGGGAGCATAGGTTTACCGTCACTAACACCGTGACATCCTACTGGGTGTACCACCACCGCCTTTACTATTCCTACCGCCATAACGTCAGTGCCTGCCCTTGACGTATTCCGTTTCGGAGGGTAAGGTAGCCGTTAAAGTTACTTTTGCTCGAGGCCTAACATCCCGGCCTCATGTTGGCAACGCACCATTACTACCTTTGGTATCTCTAAGCGGGGTTAATTCAGTAAATTCGTCTGCTTGTTTGCCTTCCAATATCATAAAAAAAAATGTTTCGTTTCACAGTGAAAAACTCAACAAGCAGACAGATTGCTCGATCTCAAAAAACACACGCCAGCCATTATATATAAAAATTGACAATAGTACGTTGCCAACTTGGAGTTGGGTTGTTAAAAGCATTTTGTGTGAGCAAGTATACCAGCTACCTAGCTCTCCAGGTAAAGTATGTTAGTAAAGAGCACAGAAACGACGTGGTCACGGTGTTAGTGACACTAGTTGACATAAGTCAGCCCTCGTTTTAAAAGGAGATCTGAGCTGGGAAATAAAAAGTAGTGTGTCAACTTAAAAAGGCGACCTATACAAAATAACTGCCCTAAGAAGTCACAATATATACAGTACTACTATTTAAATTATACCCATCGACTTTACACTTTTTATTCTTTTTACACTTTATACTTTTATTTTTAAATTGGCTGACCTAATCTTATTTTAAGCGAAATGATTAATTATGTAATAACAACTCTATATAGATATCTTTGAAATACATTCGGATTTCCGAAGCTTCACGAATATAGCCGAAGCACATAATTTAAATAGTAGGTACTACTGTACCTAGGTTTTTATTACATATAATAAAATTAATGCCAGGGTTCTTCCTATATTTGAGAACGATCCGTTTTTCTTACGAATGGTAGTTCTTTGTACGACTTATAAGCCCAATGTTTGTTAATAAGATAAGTATATAAATAAGGTCATTTGTCCCAGGTACGAGCACATCTCTAAACATTGGTGGAATTGTATATAACGCCTCGTTATAACGCAATCTATGAGAGATTATACTTACGGATGACGGTTCGTTTATTATAGAAATTATAAAACTCAATTATTTTCTTTACCTCTAGCGGAAGCCGCCATTTCGTGTGGGTAACCCAGCCTCATCATGGCCGCCGGGACCAGCTCGTGGAAAGCTGTCGTTGCTGGTAGGACCACGAAGCTATCGATCTCGACTATGGAGCGCCGTTTCCAAGTACCTTCTTCTAAAGAAGCAACTGCTTCCACGACACAGTGCAATGGCAGCGTTTTACCTGGAAAAGGAAAATAGGGTTAGTTATTTTACTAGATGATAGAGTGCAGTGCAGCAGCTCGTCTGAATAGATACCAATTCCACCATTGTAGAGTTCTTTGCTGGCGAGTTGAATAAACGGTAGACCTATCACATTGTGGGTCGTAGGTGGTTGTTCCTCTGTCTACCATTTAGGGATGTGGGCGTGAAGATACTTTTTTATATTGAATTGTTTCCATTTTTGGCACTTGGTGAAACTCTATTACGTATTTTTTTATTTATAAACTAGCGACTCACCACTGTTTCGCATGGGTATAAAATATACATAAACCTTCCTCTTCAATCATTTTATCTATTAAAAAAACCGCAACGAAATCCGTTGCGTAGTTTTAAAGATTTAAGCAAACAAAGGGATATAGGGACAGAGGCAGCGACTTTGTTATAAACTATGTAGTGATAGTGATACACTTGCATTGGTTACCATTATAACGTTTTTCAAAATCGATTAACAAATGATGGAGAAATCGATTAACATACTTAAAAAATATAGGAGTCGAACATATAACCTTCTCCTTTTTGCAAACGTAACAGACGTATAGACGTAAAAAGGGGTTTCTATTAATCTTTTTGGACATGATTATTATTAATAGCAGCCTATATTTAATAATTTCGAATGAATTGAAAAGCTAACTTAAATCGGAAACACATTTTAGCGGTTGTCAAAAAACAACAGCCACTTAGGAAATAGACGTTGAAACACTGTCTTTAAGACTTCTTAATTATTAAGTAAGCAACTTTCCAAGCAAAAGCAATGCTTTTGACTTGCTCGTGGACGCAAAAAAGCTACTGAAACGTTAAAATAATAATTAATCCTTGTTCCTAGCAGTCTTTAGATTGCTTTGTACCGGCCGATGCTTTTACTTTGTGGATGCTTCTTAGATGCGATATTAAATAGTTCTTGATGCTTCAATGCGCTTTTTTTAAAGTAGCGATAAAAGAAGCAAATATTTACGCTTTTTAAATTTAAAATTAATATTAGAAGGAAAATAAAATTGTAATAGAAAACAAAGTGAACATTATTTAATGGTTTTTTATTTTACTTCGTCGTGGAATCTTGCACACTTGCCCTGTTGGTACTGCAACCTAAGTTTCCCCATTATCATTACTTCAGTACTAGTTATTGTCGTGTTTTAGTCTAATAAATATGGTAAAAAGTACAATTTAAATTGCACGTTTTCTACAAAAATAAAGATGATTAAAAATTCAAAGTAGCACCAGCTAATCTAGAGGTTTTAATAACATTTAAGAATGCTGTTAAGTGATGGTGATCATAGGGTTGAATGTAGAGATCCAACACCTGGCATATCCTTCTGATGGAATGACCAGTTTTTCATTAGTCCTTGTGTGCTTATGAAAAATTACAAAGACATAAATAAATAAAAATATCATAAAAAAAGATAAATCATCAAATGTTAAAAGTATCTTTACACCCATATCTCCGATAAGGTAGGCAGAGGAACAACCAGGGCACCCATGATTAGCCGAAGACACTAAGTCCCACAAAGTGATAGGTGGCAAGCCTATCGCTAACCGGGCACACATCCAATCCCGAGCAACATTATTTTATTAGAAAAATGGAAAAACCACATTTTATTTTTGTTGCCCGACCCGGGAATCGAACTCTGGACCTCAAGAAGTCATGTATAACATCTGGACCGCTAGACCACATAGGCGATAAATACCAAGACCTAAATAAATAAATATATCTCAAAAAAGATGATTATTCTGATTTTAATTTCTAAGCGACCAATAGTATAATAATATTCATAATATTCATTGAACAAAAGGTAATACACATTGAATTTGCATGTTCCCTCATCGTAAGGATATTAAAATTGTAAAGGCAATATAATCTCAACTAATACCATGCTGGGTTTCACTGCGAAAGTTGGTCCAGTTGAACCTTAAAACAGTCTAAATTTCCGTACAATTCGTAATCGCGTTAAGTAACTTTCAATAGTTTAGTCGGTAACTTCTTTGGTCGGTTGAGAGTTTAGGGGGGTTAGCACCTACGCTATAATGTGTAGTTTGGATTAAAGTGGATCTTACTACGACCAGTTTCAGCGTCCTTTGGTCAAATAAATCCTTAGCTTTGGTATTGCTTTATTAATATGAAATGGGATTATGAAATTTTACTATAATTGTACACATATATCTTCAAGCGAAGTCCTTTTCGGGATAGTGTCTCGATTTCTTAAGACCTGCCTATCTTTCTTTATCTTATACCTTTAAATGAGTACTTCTTGTGTATATATATATATAATTGGAACCTCGGAATCGGCTCCAACGATTTTCATGAAGTTTAGTATGTAGGGAGTTTCGAGGGCTATAAATCGATCTAGCTAGGAATCATTTAAAAAAATTACAGAGCAAAGCTCGGCCATCCAGATATTATTCATAATTTATACAAATCCTTCGGTTTTGGAGATTCTTGAAACTATCCTCGGATAATACCTACTCGGGTTTATGTTTAGATTTCGTGCGTGAGAGAAGATATATTTTTAATCAACTTTCAAAAAGAAGGAGGTTATATGATTCCTTTATTTCTTTTGTTCATCGGTTTTTCCATAATTACTAAACCTTGAAAATTCTTATTTATCTGAAACTGAAATTCCGGATCTGATGATGGGGACCAGGGGAATCTAGAAAAATACACAAATAAATTTCTTTTACAGTTTTCTTGCGATTACATTGTTGTAGTCCATAAAAAGTATCTTCACTTCCATATCCCCGAGGTAATAAAAATAATAAAATAAAGAACAAAATAAGAAAATAAAGATTCATATAGAGGTTGGCAGTGCACAACCAGGGCACCCACGACTAGCCGAAGACACTGAGTCCCACAATGTGATAGTTGGCAAACCTATGGCCAACCTAGTCCATAAACTTTACAAAGTGTAATAGAACTCAGTTACACCCTTCTAAAATATAGGGATCCCATTTCTATCAAATCGAGATTCAAGAGTAACCCTGCTGATCTGTTTCTAAAATATGTTTTTTTAGAACTGGAAGCTACGCATATTTTTTTTACCTTGATATAGTAATGATTCGGATTCGGTTTTTACAGTTTTCTGAACTGAATGATTGTTAATCTTAGTAATTAATTATTAAAAGCATTTTGGAAAAAATCATATTCTATGAAAAAAAATTCTATTAAAAAGTTTTTTGAAAAAATTAATAGAAGAAGGCGTTATTTTGCGGAAATCCATACTTATATCTAAATAAAATTATTTAATTTGCAATAGTCTATTTCTGCTATCTTTCTAAAATCTGCTCGACCTTTGTCGAGTGCAGTCGAATTCTCTTGATGATGCTTCGGTAACGAAGCGAAACGTACGTTGAGTTTTTAGTAGTATGTGTAATGTTGGTGCTACTAAAACAGTTTAGTGGTGTGTATTGTGTGGAGCTGGATGTATTTGGGAGTTTTAGCTTCCGGTAAGTCCAATTCATTCTTAGCGCACTATTTTGTCTGTTTTGTTACGCAATAATACGTATACATTTTTTGGCGGAAAATTGCAAATTAAATAATTTTATTTAGATTAAAGTTTTTTGACTTTTGATAAGTACTTAGCTGGCTATAGGTTTGTTACCCATCAAATTGAGTTACTAAGTTCTTTCGGCTTATCGTGAGTGCACTGGTTGCATCTTTGCCTACTTTTGCGTGGCGTGAAGGTGCACAGATACGCACAAATACTAGACCACAATAAAGAGTAAATTGACCATGGACAAGTTACATATAATGAATCTAACCCTAAAGTAAGCAAATTATATGCTCATGATATGGGTGTTAGTCAACGATTGAATGTGTTGCCCGATTGGAGATAGGCTTTTCACCTATTACATTGTGGGACTTACTATCTTCAGTTAGTCGTAAATGCCTAGATTGTGCCGTCATCTTCGCTTATAGGGGCGAGAATATAATAATAAATATACTTGTAAATAATACCCTGGACAAGTCACACAAATTTAATCTAACCCCAAAGTAAGCAAATTATATGCTTGTGTTATGGGTGTTAGTCAACGATTCTAATACATAGAAATACTTAAATAGATTCTAGAACAAATTTAATAAACACCCAGTCTGGGAAATGCATACATGTAAATGTCAATCACACAAATGCCTTCCACAGTCGGTAATCGAACTCATGCCTCGAGGTCAGTGGAACCAGCCGTGGATGGCAGCTTTTTGACGAGGCGGTCATATATCTAAACCATGCCAACTATAATTAAAAACGTCATAGTCATATATCTAAAAAACCCCATTAACTAAATAATTTGTAATAGCACAAAGATTTAAAAATGTAACGAAAATATCTAAAAGTCTCGATATAAGAAGCATTATGTCCATATATGTTTAAGCTGCTAAAACTCTAAATACTGAACCCCCGTACTCCCCCCACCCCCTATGTCAAGTCGCTCTTAGCGTGAGTCTAAAGTTTTAATTCGCCTTATACATCAGCCTCTTGACATCAAACCCTTTGTTAAGAGAACTCTTTTCAAGAGTGCTTAGTTCTAAAGCCCCGCTACCGCTTATGAACCCGCCTGAACATTCGCTTAAGCGCCCGCTCTTACTAATTGATGTTTAATGTTACGTTTAATTAACAGTATCAAAGCTTTACCAAGATTAGCCAAGTTAGTCTCTGTTAAGTTTCTGAAAGTTTTCCTCTCATGTAGTTTTTGTAGGTTCTTTTAAAATTTGTTTTAGTATTAAAAAGCAAACAAGAGGAATTTCGAATGGATACACGCGATTTATACATTTTTATCACCTCTGTGGTCTTGCGGTTTAGGTGTTGCACTTGATTGTATAAGGTCCCGGGTTCGAATCCCGGGTCGGGCAACAAAACGAAAATTTGGTTTTTCCAATTTTCTAATAAAAAAATGTTGCTCGAGATTGAATTTGGCCCGGTTGGCGATAGCCTTGCCACCTATCACATTGTGGGACTTAGTATCTTCAGCTAGTCGTGGGTGCACTGGTTGTACCTCTGCCTACCTCTTCGGGGATATGGGTGTAAATATACTTTACTTTTATACATATTTTTTTTAAATCTTAGCACTTTAAACAGGCTTATTTATCAGAACATATCACAAGTACAAGTACATTAATATACCTAACAGATTTTAACTCTTTCTTTCTTTCTTTAGGTTTTGGCAATCTCTTTAGTATTTTGCCATTAGTCAAGTAGAAATTTGCATCAAATTTTACATCAATTTTAATAAATTATATTGTCATCAGTCATAAGTCGTCAGTAAGTCATGTCAGGCTCTTGGGTAAAGCGGTGGCCTTTTTACACAAGCTCACGTGATGAGATTTGGCGGCAACGAGGAAATATACGATACGCTAATTTCTTCACGATTATTTCATGTGTGCACTTTCACTGAAAAAAATTGTACAAAATGCCAGCAAAATTGACTAATTTCACTCAATATTAACACGAAATTCAATAATTATGAAAAAAACTTATACCATCTTTTCTCTCGATGGCGCTAAAACTCAGATTTTAATTCGAACACTAAAAACATTTGACATTTGGATTTTAAACTTCAAAACTTTAGTTTTTACATTCGACAAATAAAAATCAACCATCATTGAGCTACTTCATGTTTGCATTGGATTTATGGATACCATATATCAAGTTTATTTAATCCCTATTTTAGCTCTTAAAGTTTTTTGCTAAATATTTAATTTTTGTGTTATTCGCAAAAACATAAAAAAACATAGTTTCTATTCTTCTTATCGTCGGTGTTTGGTGGAATTCCATTCCAGAAACAATTTATTCACAACACTTGTACTTTCCACAATGTATTTTTTTATTTTATAGTTTAGCCAATCGGTTTTGCTATTCAAGCATCATCAGGTTAGCCATTTCTAAGTTGTTATAGCTCTTATGATGGTTGAATCTAAACTATAAAAACAAAATTATAATGTGGAAAGTACAAGTGTAATGAATAAATTGATAAAAAAAACATTACTTTATTGCTTAAACGTTTAAATTTTCGCTGGCGAATTAGTCTTCAGAAAAACAACATACATACATACATACATATCTTCACGCCAAGTCCCTTACGGGGTAGGCAGAGAGTATCGAATGCCAGACCATACGAAAACTTTCTTCAGAAAAACAAGAAATCTTCAAATTGGCCAATAAAAAAATCACCATAATTAGGTTTAATAAAACCACGAGAACCAACCCTATATGGTTCTCGTGGTAGTTTTTTTTAGTACAAAGTTTAGGTCAGGGTCTTGCAGTGCCCTGTAGTACCGGGCGACGAATAGGGTTATTGTATCCTCTACTTGTCATAAGAGGCGACCAAAAAGGGGTTGGGGATGTGAGTCAATTGATCGGGGGGTTAGTTAGCTTAAAAGGCAGCCCGGGATGTAAACCAGCATAGCATGGTGTGATCCCATGCTGCTGTCAAAGTGCTAACACAAGAAGATTAGGTCTCCTGAGCGGATGAGCCAGATTACAGCGATGCGTTCTTCAGACACCCAGCAAGCACTCGGTTTGCACAGAAGGTGGCCACCAAGTGCTTTGAGCCGGTAGACGTCCGGCATAACCCGCCACTTTCCTCGAAAGCGGTGTATCCATGAGGATTTCCACTCGTTTAAAAAAAATTACTATAAGGTGACCTTTGAATCCTTTGCAGAAACTAATTCCAATTTATGAAAGTCTTTGCTCAAGCAGCACGATGAGGAAAATTGTCATTTACTCCATTTTTTATGATATTGGAAGGCAAACAAGCAGACAGATTTCCTGATGGTAAGAAATTCACGCCGCCTAGAGACACCAAAGGTAATGGTGCGTTGCTAACCTGAGGCCGGGATGTTAATCCTCGAGCAAAAGTATGTTTACCGGCTGCCTTACCCTCTGATCCGAAACACATGACGTTATGGCGACAGGAATAGGTTAGGCGGTGGTACCAATCCGGGTGAGTCGCTGCGAAACTCTACCGCCTAGTCAGATGTCACGCTGTTAGTGACGGTAAGCCTATGCTCGCCTTTTACGAGTTGCCTGGCAGGAAGTTAGATGGTCAATTCTGCAAAGGAACCCGGACCAACACGAGATAAATATTACATTTCTATTCAAATATCATTTTATATCATTCAAATATAATAAAGTACAATATAATTACGAGGTAATACTGTCTGTACGGGCTCACGATTATCATGCTGGTATTTGATAGGTTTCAGCATCCGTCACGCTACGAGTTATCCAGTCTAACCAGATCATCGCTCACGAATGGCCAACACGCAAATCCTATTGACATATCCTACCCACTGTTATACACATATTACCGTGTTATTAACTTATCATAACATTGAAATAAAATACATTTCTAACATAACTTAACGCTATCTGACCTAATACTGGCGCACGCATAATATACCTACTTGTGGTCGCCCATTGGTCGAAATTCGACCATAATAAATTTAATATCTTGTTGATAAGAACGCCCTCTTCATTTCCCAAGACCAACTACTTTGTTTCCTGAACAGTTAGTGCGCCATGTGTGACCTTTTATCGTTATCATCAATATATTTGTTTGTGTGTGTCAAATGCATGATTGTACGTGTAATGTTTTATTTATTGAATTAATGCAATTTATAAGCTTTATTATTGAAAAACATTAGCATTCTGCACTTATCCTACACATAAACTATAAGTGTGCCAAATTTCATACTCCTTCGTCAGCGTAATTTTCGTCAAAAAGGGTCAATATTTTTTTCTTTACGTATTAACATTATGATTTTATTTTTTTGTCACGAGTTTTGTTAAAAACTATTATTCAATAAATGGAAATTTTGTTGCAAATCAAACGGTAACCTTTATTTTATTTAATATATAATAATACACTTGCATTGATAAAGTATAAATTAACATAATAAACAAACGGTATTTTATAGCACTAAAATATAATACGAGTATAAAGTTACCATAGCTCTCAAGATACAGTAACATTTGGAACCTGTTGGTTGATTTTATTTATTTACTAGCTGCTACCTGCGGCTTCGCCCGCGTTTTCACAGAAATCCGGTGTGCGATCGGGATTAAAAATAGCCTATATGTTAATCCAGGTCACAATCTATCTGTCTTCCAAATTTCAGACAAATCCGTTCAGCCATTCGAGCGTGAAAGAGTAACAAACATCCATACATCTATACTTACAAACTTTCGCATTTATAATATTAATAGGATTTTGAGTGAAACAGTGCAAGTGTATGAATTAATATAAAGTAGAATTTTACCAAGTGCCAACGATGGAAGTAATTTAATATATGAAACGTGCTCGCCATTGTCTTGTGAAGGACCTGAAGACTTGGAAACGTTATTTAAAATGTCTTCCTTATGGCAACGACGCGTCAGGCACATTTTAAGTGTAATTTATATTTCCGAAGCGGTCTCGGAAACCTCAATCAGTGCTCGCTATAATCGTTTTTATTTATATTATGTATATTTATCTTGTTAATATCCCATAACATACTAAGCTAGTACTTAATACGTCCTACATTTCCATTCAGACATATTCTGTTTTTTTTGGGTTCTTCTCAGCCCCAAATAGCAGAAAAAAATGTTAAAAATTTGAGAAAAAATCATATAACATGGGTGAGACGGTGCAGCGCTCGCCGGGGCGGCTAGTTTCTAATCGAATTAACACCACTTCAATTGCGAAGCCTAAAATAAACAACCGCCTACAGGTAAGCTAAAAGATAATGACCACTTACCATTTAATAAGCTCATTATGAAGCTTTCGAATGTTTTTGTATGGATTTGCAAACAATGGAAAAAAGATACATGTAAGGTATTACGAAGAATAAAAGCTCAAATATTAATGTGTTAAGAAAGATACAGTAATCATCTTAAAATTTTTATTTGTAACAAGAAATAAATGTTTTATTATGATGTACTAGCTATCCCGCCGACCTTCATTCCGACCGTTCTGTTTGTGAGGAAAAACTTAAAATGTTGTTTATCCTACTTTCCTTGCAGATTTTCCTTTTTTATCTTTTAATCCTTCCCTGGACTTCTACAAAAAAAGGAACTGATTTTTATAATTTCTAAATAGTAAAAGTCTTCATTTGTTTTTTTTTTTATTCTGTCTGTATTATTTTAAATACGAGATATATAAATTACGAGTGACGCTGTTGATCCGCTACTCCTAAACAACTTAACCGATTTTAATTAAATTTGTTTAATTCAAATTAAAATAGAAGATAGCTTACATCTCCGTCGCAGCGATAAAAATCTGGGATTATGATTTACTTTTCAAGAAGCATTGTCAAACCGCGACGTGATATAATCACAAGTCGTTTTTATCTAATTTCACTGCATTTAATAATTATGAGATTATTATTAGTTATTCAGTACACATATTTATACTTATAAAGTAGTTCGGTGTAAGATATACTTTATAGTCTAAGATTTAAACCTAAATGGATCTTCGTCGACCTGATAAAAGAATGAAACCTATTTTATAATAAATTTAGTCTATTAAAAGCATATTGGAAATGGGTTGTCTAAAAATCCTCTACAGAATATTTGTAATTATTTATTAACATTTTTTTTCATTAAATGTGAAACATTTAATGAAATTAGGATAATAAGAAAAGTTTATAACTATTAAAGTATATGTATATTTTTCTATTATCTAATCAAGTGAAAGTAATTGGCGTTGACATTCCTATTTAAATCTGGCAACCTTGTAGTTCATCATTCATAAGCAACCCAATGTCTGCACATTATATACGAGGAATACAAAAGCCAGGATTAAACTTTAGGTTACAACATTAAATACAAATATATTTTTTTAAAAACAACTAATGTTCTGTGCAGAATTTTTAGCCAACCTGTTTTTAATGTATTTTCTAATATGCTAAATCTATTACAAAATATTTTTTATACTCTTATCAGATCAATGAAGGTCGATTTATGTTCGGATCTCCGACTATAATATATAATGTAAACAAGGATTAAGGCGAAGTTCGGTAATCAAATCAAGTTAGCAACACGAGCGTACTGTGACGTATGGAAGAAGCGCCTAAGCCCGCCCAGTAATCCCCTTACAGACCCCCAAACTTTCACCTGACCAGCGCAGACCGTCTAATTCTCAGCAAACAATACACAGACTAACCTGGTTTACTGGGTAGCTTAGTTATAATACACGTGGATTAATGTGTATCTATTTTTTTAAATATATTTGACCGCCTCGTTGGTCGAGTGGCTAGCGTACACGCCTAACTACACCGACCAACTACGAGACTCGGGTTCGATGCCCGACGGGCGACAGGCATTTATATGATGAACATTTAGATGTTTGAATTCATGGTCTGGGTGTTTATTAAATTTATCCTGCTATCTATTTAAGTAATTTTATGTATTCGAATCGTTGACTAACCCATAACATATGCGTTTAATTTGCTTATTTTGGGGTTACATTCAATTTGTATAACTTGTCCAGGAATATTTGTATTTTATACTTGCCAACCTGGCGAGCTTTGTACTGCTTGACAGCAATAGCTACTGACAGTTTGCATAGGAAAAAATTACAGATTTTCCTTTTTTCCAAGTTTTTTCTTCTGCATATAAACTGTTTCCTGACAATAATTTAAGTAGTAAAAAAATAAATTATCGAAAATGAAATCCGTTTACGCATTATACGATAACCAGGGAAAATAAGGATTCATATCCACATTTTATTCATAAATTTCATGATGACCGTTGATGCCATTAAAAAACAAAAATAAAAAAAATGTAAATATATTTATCACGAATTTGTTTCATCAAAAAAAAAATACCGTACTTGTATAATAAACTTACAAACGAATTTGTCTGTTTTTTATTTTTAATATTTAATTAGGTAAAATTCAAGTTTATTTTGAAAAAATCAACAATTCTTAGTTAAAAGGGTTTTATTTAAGTCCTAAGTTTGTTCAATCAAGGATGCATTGCAACTAGTTACAAAATGAAAGAAAAAAAAGAAAATATCTTCACGCCCATATCCCCGAATTGGTATGCAGAGGCACAACCAGGGCACTCACAACTAGCCGAAGACACTAAGTCCCAAGGTTTTAATACTCGTACGCACATTTGATGAATTACATTTCTTGTTAAGAATATTACACTTTCAAATACCATATTTACAAATTATATTTTTAATGAAAAAACTGGTACATATGTGCTGTACTAATCGTCTATTGAAAAAAAGTTTCCATAGCATACCAGCTTTTTAAAAAAAAATAGCCCTCATTTTAAAAATTCCAATGTAATGAAATAAAAATCAGCATAATTGACAGAACATTCGAGAGTAATGTTTTTATATTAGAATAATTTAGAAACACCATTTCCACTTCCACTATTATTATACTCAAAATTACAAATCATCTGACCATAATTAATTATTTGAATTTGATTATTACAGTTATAATATCTTTAATAATAGTAAGCACTTACATATTGTAGAATCTGTAATATAAAAATTAATTACTGAATGTGTTGGTCAGCGCATAACTTTCAAACGACTCAACCGATTTGGGTAATTCTTTTTTTATTGTATTAGTTATTATTAGAAGAAAGTTCTTATGAAGAGAAAAACCGGGAAAATTGAAGAGAAAATGGGAAAATAATATTTTATTTTTCCTCATACAAACTGAACCGTTGGAACGAAGTTCGCCAGGAAAGCTAGTTTAATATAAAACAATCGGAATTGAAACAAATGATAAATGTTATTTTGAGTCCACGTACCAAGTCGCTCCTAAGAGGCCAGCATCAATCTCATTGCCTTACACTATAACTAAATAAAAAATTTGAAGGAGTAGACTTCTCACTAAAACAGGTAATAGGATTATGTAGTCGAGTTTTATTACGTGAGAAGTCCGCAAACAAGGACGCGGTGCCCCTGATGGTAAGAGATGACAATGATCTACATACACCATATTACAGGTTCGTCGCTGCCCTGAGGCCGGGATATTAAGCCTATTTTGCAAATAAACCGGCTAGCCTACCCTCCAGGCTGGAACATAACAGAGTCAAAATAGCGGCAGGAATAGTTAAGGCTGTAGATAACTCCAGAATTCTATGACTAGTGGTCTTGTTAGTAATGACTTGTGTTTTGACCAGTGCTGACCTCTTTCGAGCTGTCTGGCAGATAGGCAAATGGTCTATTCTGACTTCATACTCAGCGGATACGTACGTAATTATTATCATCGTCATTATTATCAAAACGTCATTCACTGTAATATATTTCAATTTGACAGCTTCAGAGACGTTTATAAAAATGAATGAACATAAGAAATGACAAGATTCAGATTTTTTTTAAATGAAAATCAAAAAGTATATATATGTACCTAGTTCCAATCGTTTACAAACAAAATGGCTATGACATACAGACAGACATATCAAATCTACCCTAAGAAAATTCGAATTTATTTTAGATTGGTGTCACACATTTAAACTAAAACCTCGCAAATACATCGCGGTATTGAAAATTTCTCATTAATGTAGAACAGGGGGTTGGGAGATAGAGATGTCATCATTATCTTAGCTACTGTTGCGAGAACTTGATGAATACGCTCTCGGTCTTTTGTTCACCCCCATGTCAATCGCTAACACATTTACCCACTTACCAAGTGAGTGAAAACTCACGAAACGAACGCCATTGTGAATAAACAATGTGACGTTATACATTGCTCGTTTATCGACTACGTCAAAGAAATTCAAAAGCTCGGTTTAGACATTCGCTATCGGTGGATCGTTTGTCAGTTTACGCCTCCAGCTATGATTGTCTCCAAACAAATGGTTTTTGAAGGCACTGTTTTCATTTTAATTGACACCACAAATATCTGTGGGGAGAATAAAGACAGCTTTATGAGAAATTTGACTTACTTGTTTGTAAAGTCAATTTTGTTTAGCTTACACAACGTTGAAGTTAAAAGGCTTATAATTTTTGCTAATTGATTTTTTATGTTACAGGTTAGCAAAATAGTCCAAGTCTCTTGATGGTAAGAGACAAACGTGGCATATAGACACCATAGATGTTAAAGGTGCGTCGCTATCCTGCGGTCGGGATGGTAGGCCAATAGTTCAAGTGCCACCTATCACATAGTGGGACCAAGTGTCTTCGGCTAGTCGTGGGTACCCTGGTTGTGCCTCTGCCTACCCCTTCGGGGATATGGGCGTAAAGATACACATATTCAATTTCGCTAACAAAAGTGTCATGAAAATTTATTCTTATGCTTTTTATGCGCGATAACTTCGCTCCAATGAATCATACCCTTAATAATATTTAGTTAACAAGTTTAAACCAATGATATGCCGAAGCCTACTTATGTAAGAGCGTGTTCGCGTATTAATCCCATTTGTGTAATAAAATCTGTGTCTTAGCTGAGCCGGTGAGGAGTGATCTGGCCCTGAAATGCGTGCCTCTGCACGATAATCCTGTTAGGTTAAGAAGGTTCTACATATTACGTGCTTTGCTTCGCCTTAAGGATTAAAACGACACAACTCTATGTCATGGAGGGTTTGTCAGTGATTGTTCGAGTAATATGTCACTAATATGTTACCTACTTGAAACATAATAAGTTAGAAAAACATTTTTTGAGTACTAGCCGACCCGGCGATCTTCGTGTCTCTTAACATTAATAGTAACAGTTTGTATGGATTAGAGAGTAATGTTACTTCAAATATAACAAGTTATAAAAAAAAAACATTTTTTGAGAACTAGCCGACCCGGCGATCTTCGTGTCTCTTAACATTAATAGTAACAGTTTGTATGGATTAGAGAGTAATGTTACTTCAAATATAATAAGTTATAAAAAAAAACATTTTTTGAGAACTAGCCGACCCGGCGATCTTTGTGTCTCTTAACATTAATAGTAATAGTTTGTATGGATTAGAGAGTAATGTTACTTCAAATGTAATAAGTTATATAAAAAAAAACATTTTTTGAGAACTAGCCGACCCGGCGATCTTCGTGTCTCTTAACATTAATAGTAACAGTTTGTATGGATTAGAGAGTAATATTACTTGAAAGATAATAAGTTTTAAAAAACATTTTTTAAGTACTAGCCGACTCGACGATTTTCGTATCACTTAACATTAATAGTAACGATTGTATGGATTAGAGCACTGTCTTTCCCATTTCCTCTGTAATTTTACTGGTTTATCTCTTTATAAGAACCTTCGCGTGACAATAACTAATACAACAAAAAATAATTAGTAAAATTGGTATATGCGTTCAGGCTTGATGCAATATAGGAAAAAGGTAATAGGAATTCATTTTTCATAATTGATGATGTCATAAAAGATGTATCAAATAGGACCAAACACGATAGGATAAATAAATAAATCAATAAATAATAAATAAATATTCCTGGACAAGTGACACCCGAATTGAATCTAACCCTAAAGTAAGCAAATTATATGCTTGTGTTGTGGATGTTAGTCAACGATTCTAATACATATAAATACTTAAATAGATATTAGAATATATTTACTACTACTACTACTACTTGAATATCCTATTAATATTATAAATGCGAAAGTTTGTATGTATGGATGTTTGTTACTCTTTCACGCTCGAATGGCTGAACGGATTTGTCTGAAACTTGGAAGACAGATAGATTGTGACCTGGATTAACATATAGGCTATTTTTTAATCCCGATCCCACACCGGGTTTCTGTGAAAACGCGGCGAAGCCGCAGGTAGCAGCTAGTGTTACAATATATGTCACAAGCACCGTGAAATCTGACTAGGTGGTAGAGTTCACAGCGACCCACCCGGATTGGTGCCTTACTTATTCCCTAACCCAACTTACCTATTCCTGCTGCCATAACATCATGACCTGTTTCGGTTTGGAGAGCCGAGTCGCTGGTAGCAGCTAGTATTTAATAAACACCCAGACCCGGAAATGCAGACATCTAAATGTATTTTTATTTTAGCATTTGCCCTGTGCTTGGGTTAAATTTCTAATTTCGTTAACGGGTAAGAAAGGAATTAAAAATTTCGCGACGGGACTTGAATCCTCAGTAGCTCAATTGGTTAGAGCATTCGTCGGCTTGAGACGAAAGCTTACAGGTTCAAATCCTGTCTGGAGCGAAGTTTTTTCTTTCTTTAAAATTTATAGACATCTAAATGTTCATCACCCAAATGCCTACTCGAATCGAACCCGAGCCTAGCGGTTTGTTAGTGTAGTTAGCTTGTACGTTAGCTACTCGACCAACGAGGCGGTCAAAAATGTAATCGAAAATACTGTTGGGATTTACGTCATACGACCACCTTCAACCTCCATCGTCATTACGCTCAATGAAAAAGCATGCGGTTCTCTTGATAGTAAGCGACCGCCATGGCTTATAGACACCATAAATGTTATAGATGCGTTACTTCCCTATGGCTGAAATGTGAGGTCAATTGTACAAGTACACCAGCTACCCTATCCTTCAGAATGGAACACGACAAAGTCTTTTTTTATGATATTGAAAGGTTGATAAGCAGACGGATTTCCTGATGGTAAAAAAATAACTCCGCCTAGAGACACCAAAGGTGGTAACGGTGCGCTGCCAACCTAAAGCCTGGACTTTCAGCCTCAAGCAAAAGTAAGTTTACCGGCTACCTCACCCTCCAAATCGGAACACGTCAACGGCAAGCACCGACGTCACGGCGGCAGGAATAGATAAAGCGGGATCATTATTACAACAGGAACAGATAAGGCTAATAAAACCTGATTTTACATTTTTTTTTACTTAAAATTAGGTACAAGTTACTGGAGTTTTATTTATCCTATGGATTTATTCGATGTGATACCTACCTGCTACTAGCAGCAATGTCAGTGCTTGTCACTACTGTGTTCTAGTTTAGAAGATAATGTAGACCAGAGGTTCCCAAACTTATTTCATGTAACGCCCACTTTGAAAATCAGTTGTTTTGTAGCGCCCCCCCCCCTCGTTTTTTTCTTGTCAATAACCTCAATAACATAATTGTTGCGCCTAGTTTAAAAAAAAAAACATTTTTTTCAAGATTTATACCGCCCCCCTCTAGGCTTCCAGCGCCCACAAGGGGGCGTTATCGCCCACTTTGGGAAAGGCTGATGTAGACGATAGTCATGCAAGAGACGAAGAATCCCATGAAAAACGTATTCTTGTTTCCCTTCAACTTCTATTTAAAAAACTGTTACAATGCTAGCAACATCTAACGGATTTAGAAGACATTAAGTGCATTAAATCCTAATATAATGCAAACATTGGTGGTAATTATGTTACGCACTCACTAAACTAATTTTAAGTTATAGCTGTCTTCTTTCAACGAAAGGAACAGAAAGAGACAAAACACTTTTAGTGCTGTCAAATTAGACCGCACACGTCATTTCTACAAACATTTAATCTATCACTCGGAAAACGTTGATTAAAAACATAACATTTGACATGTTCGTATCTGACATGTCTAAAACGTTCCATATCTTTTGTTTTTAATTCATTTGAAAAAGATAGCATATGTCTAAAAGAAGTTTAGTTTGTGAACAGCAGAATTACCATTAAGACCTAGTTTAGTTGTATTTAGAAAATGCAGTTCTACCTATAGTCAAGACCAGTTAATCAACACAACTATGAATAGATTTTCATTATTCGGTAGCCTGAGCAAGCCAGGCTTAAGCGATTACCTACGGCAAAGATTTAAAGCGAAGCTCGCCATGACAAGGTGGTCAACACAAACCCTGGGATCTTAGCGACGGACGAGACAAAGGACGCTTAAATAATTCATACAACGCAAAATGGACTTTATATAACACATTTAAACACCATTTGTGTTTAAAACTCGTCGCCAATTTCACTTTAAGACGAGTTTGCATGAGTGAGGAATCGGAAAACGTCTGGACTAACCCTTCGGCCAGTTGGGGGTCTATAAATAATTAATCTACGAGGATGCTTAGGACGGTCTTAATCCTGCAAGGTAGCCGCATTACAAAGGGAAGCATTTGTTTATATATTTAACACTATATTATACTGATATATATCAAGAACAGAAAAAACAAAAACAGTACTAAATTCGTACTTAACTCTGAGGGGAAATCATACAGATATCTGTGGTGGAAAAAATTCAAATCTATATATTAATACGTAAAGCAAAAACTTTGGACCCCTTTTTACGAAAACTGCGCTAACGGAGGAGTATGAAATTTGGCACACTTATAGTTTATGTGTAGGAGAAAGTGCAAAATACTAATATTTTTCAATAATAATGCTTATAAAGTGCATTAATTCAATAAATAAAATATTACACGTACTATCATGCATTTGACACACACAAACAAATATTGATGATAACGATAAAAAATCACAGATGGCGCACTAACTATTCAGGAAATCAAGTAGTTGGTCTTGAGAAATGTAGGTGGTGTTCTTTTCAACAAGATATCAAAATTTATTATTGTCGAATTTCGACTAATTTGCGACCACTAGTAAAGATAAATAAGTGAAAAGTGTGTAATTATTCAGTTATTTCTAATTTCGACTAAATAACGAAATATTTTATCGGATGCCAACTTCAGGGAGCCCATACATTTTGTAAGAGTCGCATCACACGTTCGGAAATTCCAAACGAAATGGCAGCAGTGTAACACCTTCGAAATATTATCACTAGATATTTAAAAAAACTGGGAGACCATACATTTTGTACGAGTTGAACCACAAGTTCGGAAATTCCGTACGGAGTGACAGCAGAGTGGCCACCTTGACAATTTTATCAATGGATTTAGTGAATTTTCTAAAATGATATTTAAAAATATATACATTTTATACATAAAAATCGTAGCGGCCAAACTCCAACGCTCGTCACTTTCTGGCTGTTAAGGATTAATTTGATTAAATATTCTGTATATTATACAGGTACGAAAGCTTTAAGTTAATTTTTCTTTTATTTAAGTTGATTTAAAGACTATAATATAAAAATACAATTTTATTTAACCTATGAAGTTACTTCCGTCAACAATGTACATTTTAAAGTTTACGGGAAGCCCTAGAAGCGAGCAACAAGCGGCGTCTTGGGGCTCTACGGATCCAACCTGGATTAGGTCAGATTTGCTAGCACTACGTCAGAGATTTACGTTTGTACTTATTACTTATTGTTTACATGTGTAGAAAAACATTTACTCGTCATACGCAACTAGAATAATTATTTTTTGCATCGGAAAATTATTTTGGTATTACGGTAGTATCTCATTCGTCTAGTAAAGAGTCAGTTATCGCCATTGTTGTGTTTCGTATTCCCCCCAGTTTATTATTTATTAGACTTGCATACCATAACTAAAGTTGTACCAATTTGTGTTATGAAAACTAGCGCCTAATTTCTTGAAATAGCAAATATATTTAAATATTTTTCTCTTAATAATTTAACAGGCGTAGTAAAGAAAACTTACAACAATAACAATTAATTACTATAAGTTAATTGTGCTATTTACTTTAAATTATAAAAATAACAACATTTTAATTATCTAAAAATTTATTGCTCCAGAAACAAAATATATTTAACTTGTACAACTATATACTATATTGACAAAATGAATAATTTACACATTTTTTATTAAGGTTTTGAAAAAGAATATATCACTTAAATCCATACCTAAGGCCAATTAAAATGTGAAAACTAAAAACACAACCAAGGTTCCCTTCAACGATCGCAACAAACAGTGTTTTTATAGCTTAAGATAGCGAATGATATATCTATATTATAATAGTGGCTGTTCTGACTGCCGGCGACCACAGACTAGTAAGAGAACTACAACACGTTCCGGCGACTGACAGCTGCGCCCTATACTATATATTTCGTACATGTTATCGGCCAATATATTTATGTCAAATTTGGGGTCCAGCTATCAAAGTAAAAATTTCGCATTTGGTCGAACGGCTAGCGTACACGCCTTACTATATCGTCCAACCGCGAGGCTTGGGTTCGATTGCCGACGGGGGCAGGCATTTGAGTGATGAACATTAAAATGTCTGCATTTCCGGGTCTGGGTGCTTATTAAATTTATTCTGATATCTATTTAAGTATTTCTATGTATTAGAATCGTTGACTAACATCCATAACACAAGCATATAATTTGCTTACTTTGGGCAGAGATTAGTAATATATTGTCTTTGCTTTGGGGTTAGATTCAATTTGTGTGACTTGTCCAGGGTATTATTTATAAGTATCTTTATTATTTATTTATTATTATGTTCTCGCCCCTATAAGCGAAGATGGAGACACAATCTAGGCATTTACGACTAACTGCAGATAGTAAGTCCCACAATGTAATAGGTGAAAAGCCTATCTTCAATCGGGCAACACATTCAATCCCGACAACGTTAGTTTTATTATAACACCGAGAAATATTAGAAAATATATTATATGACATCCAGCTTTCTCTGAAAATTTATTAAAAGTTAAATTGAAGAGATAAAACATTTGTGGCAGATATAACGTTTTACCATTAAAATAATAATTTAAACGGTAAATGGTCATATCTATGCTGTTTAACGGAAAATATATAAATGGTGATAAATTGCAGATTTTCTTAGATTTTCAAAACTCACTTATCTTGTATTCAATAAATTTAAACGATCTTCAAAGCTGTAAATATGATTTACGATTATCCGTTACGTAAACTAACGTTTTTAAGCTATTGTGCCTTTTATATTGAAAAGGAACATGTCTTTGACAAAATACCTAGAATACAAGGTAATGAAAAACATACCAAACAATTAATTACTTAATTAAATTTAATTAGTTTTTAGACTATGCTATTACAGCTCACAAAACTGTCGTGACACTAAAATTGATAGTTTTAGTAATACCTACTACAAAAAATATTATGGTCAAGTATAAAAAATATACTAACTATAAAACATTTTTCTAATTATAAAAATGCACATATTTATTTGTAACTAGTAGATAGTAAATAAATAACTAATGAAATTAATTACAACCTCTTAAAATATTTGCACACAAGTTGGTATAATTCTTTGGAACGCTTAAATAATTTTGTAACATCTTTGTAACACTCATACTCTGCAAATCAATATTTTTCTTTTCTTTAAGAAGAAATCTTATCTATATAAATAAATTTACATGAGTTATATTGATTTACACATAAATTTATTCACATTTTGTATTAGTTTTGGTTAACATTATGTATATTTTTATTTAAGTATTTTTATGTTTCTAATTTTCTATATCCTTGTATAGTAAATATTTGTATAGTTATTACTTTACAAATATTTATTAACTGGATATCAGTTTAACTAAATAATGTTATAAAGTAGTTCTATCGCTTATTACCAATTGTGTGGCATCAACAAATATTAGTAGCTTGAGTAGCTCTGTAGAGTGGGGACAGGCATTTGTGAGATGAACATTTAGATGTCTACATTTCCAGGTCTAGATGTTTATTAAATTTATCCCGGTATCATTAAGTACTTCTATTAGTTTGTATCATTGATTAACACCTACAATACAGGCATATAATAAGTAAGTATCTTCAGCTCACATCCCCAAAAGGGGAGGAAAAGGCTCAACCAGTGCACCCACGGCTAGTCGAAGCAAGCATTTATGTTACTTTGGAGTTAGATGCCATTTGTGTAATTTGTTTATACATAAACTACGCATGTATAATATTAATAGGACTAGTATAGAAACTACAAAAAAAAGTATCTTCACGCCCATATCCCCGAAGAGGTAGGCAGAGGTACAACCAAGGCACCCACGACTAGCCGAAGACACTAAGTCCCACAATGTGATAGGTGGCAAGCCTATCGCTAACCGGGCACATACTACAATATAATACAATAATACAATAATATAATACATAATACAATATAATACAATAGAAAGTACAATAGGATTTTAAATATAATATAATTACGTATTATATTTATAATAAAAATGTAATTAAAATATAATAGGATTAGAAATAAAATTGTCGTTTCTAAACCAAAATCTGTTCACCTTCCGCATTTAGCTCTAAATCTAAAAGCTTCACTCGAAGTTAACGCGCTAATCGAGTTTTACCTCGATTGGGAGGAAGCTTACGACCAGATATTGGATTTGAAACAATTTTGTGCCAAACTTTCCTTTTATATAAACTAGGAGATACGCAAATTTTGCGTGTGTTTAAATAGTTATATCTGTATGGTATAATCGCAAAAGATGAATTTAAAATAATAATTGGGCAACTAAAAATATAAATAAACAAATATTCCTGTACACAAATTG
Source organism: Calephelis virginiensis (assembly GCA_002245475.1). Classification (NCBI taxonomy): domain Eukaryota; kingdom Metazoa; phylum Arthropoda; class Insecta; order Lepidoptera; family Riodinidae; genus Calephelis; species Calephelis virginiensis. Next base: position 181,422 of record NJDC01004074.1, read on the forward strand.
TACCTAGCCCCTAAGTAAGCAAGTTATATGCTGGTTATAAAGACCAAACTCCTATGTAATAAAAGGAAAATGTTAAACACAACACCTAAGACCCTTAATAAGGAAACCCTATTATAAGCAAAATTAATAGTGGTCTAGCGGTTCAGTTGTTGGACGTGACTGCATGAGGTCCCGGGTTCGAATCCCGGGTCGGGCAACAAAAAGAAAATTGGGTTTTTCCAAATTTTCTAATAAAAAAAAACGTTGCTCGGGATTGGATATGTGCCCGGTTGGCGATAGGCTTGCCACCTATCATATTGTGGGACTTAGTGTCTTTGGTTACTCGTGGGTTGTGTTGTGCCTCTTCCTACTTCTTCGGGGATATGGGCGTGAAGTTACTTTAAGACTAACATAGACAGTAGACATAGGTAAGATGATGGTTACGCGGGCGAGTTATTGCCGTCAACGTCAGTAGATTAATTTTAACGACCCCTTTAACCTACGCTCGCTTTTGATGGACTGGCAGGCTGAGAAGGTTGATTTTATAAAAGAGACCCGAACCGGGGGAAACAAGTAAACGAATCTACTAGCTGCTAGTAAATTACAAAGTATCTTCACACCTATATCCGCAATGCGGTAGGCAGAGACACAAGGGCTCCCATGTAGAGATGAATACCCTAAGTCCCACAATAGGTAACAAGCCTATCGCCAACCGCGCGTATATCCAATACTGGGTACCTTAGGTTAGTTTTTATTAGAAAATTGAAAAAACACTATCCCTATTTTTTTGTTGCGAAGCTGAGGTTCGAACCCGAGACATCAAGAAGTCAAACCTGATCCCAGACCGCTAGGCCACAAAGCTGTTATAAACACCCGATAAAATAAACCTTAGCATGGAAATCAAATTCACATTATAACAATCCTCAGTCAATAGCAATAGAAACCAAAATAATCTCTATGCACTTAATGAAAGCATTTGAAAAGTTAAAAGCCCGCAGTTAGGCCGCGACCACGCATTGCTACTAATTAACATCACGCGGTAATACCGCCCAGTGTAGAAACGGACTTAGCGGCATTATCGCCTAAATTGTCCTAATGTTTAGTTGCGAGCGCGGCCGTTAATGATTTGGGATAGAAATTTGAATGTATTGACCTGATACTATAATGAGAGTCTAGGTAGGTTTTTTAGTCATAACTAAATACTAATTATCTATATTTATAAAATAACATATCCTGACTGATTGGTTTTTCATGGCCGAGCAAAAACTGTTAGTGTTGCAGCCATCAAATTTGGTGAGTGGGGTCGTTTCATTGAGTAGATACCCACTAAGGAAGGAATTTCGGAAATTCTACCCCTAAAGGGGAGAAACAGGAGTTGAAAGTTTGTATGGAAGACCGTAATTTTTTAAGTTAGAAACATGAAAATTTATTTTTGGACTACTTATTATAAATAAATAGCGTATGTAAGTGTTTCAGGAAATTCTGTCCCTAAGGGGGGTGAAATAAGGGTTGAAAGTTTGTATGAAAGTGCTTATTAATGGCCTATAATCAGTAATTATTTAACTGGTACGCGAGCAAAGCCGCGGGTAATAGCTAGTTACTACGAACTACCAGGTAGACTATAGTTAAACGAAGACTTAATTATTTTTTCTGATATTGGAAGGCAAACAAGCAGACCGATTTCCTGATGGTAAAAATTCACGCCGCTTAGAGACACCAAAGGTGGTAATGGTGCGTTGCCATTGAGGCCGAAATGTTAGGCCTCGAGCAAAAGTAAATTTTCTTGCTACCGTACTCTCCAAACCGAAACACGTCATGACGTTATGGCAGCAGGAATAGGTAAGTTGGGTTAGGGAATAGGTAAGGCACCAATCCGGGTGGGTCGCTGTAAACTCTACCACCTAGTCAGATTTCACGGTGCTTGTGACATATATTGTAACACTAGCTGCTACCTGCGGCTTCGCCGCGTTTTCACAGAAACTCGGTGTGCGATCGGGATTAAAAATAGCCTATATGTTAATCCAGGTCACAATCTATCTGTCTTCCAAATTCCAGACAAATCCGTTCAGCCATTCGAGCGTGAAAGAGTAACAAACATCCATACATACATACTTACAAACTTTCGCATTTATAATATTAATAGGATATAGTGGAGATACGACTTTTAAAGCAAGTTTACATAAAGTGAGAAATGTCAGTCTTTCATACTTAAGTAATTGTGAAAGCCGAATGGTAAAGATAAGATTTTTATAAGTAATTTTACTAAAAACTAAAATGTCTTTCATACTTGACTAATTATTGTAAAGTCGAATAGTAAGTGTATTAAAAGCTAAATAAGTCTGTTCGTTATTAACTAATTGTAAAATCTGAATATTAAAGAAAGGATGACTAACGGTGAGTAAGCCTATTAGAAGCTGGAAAAGTCAGCATTTCGTATTTAACTAATTGTTACAGACAAATAGTAAAGTTAAGATTTTTAAAGTAAATTGACAAAAAGCTTAAGCTCAATATTTCATACACAACTAATTGTAAAAGCCGATTAGAAAAAACTAAAAAGACCACACTTTCCTTGAAGACGTTTGAATTATTGTTTTAAAAAATCAATGCCAGAAAAATCTAATTATGGACTGACACAGCGACAACAAGACGAAGACTTAAAACACAACGAGTATAATCTATAGACCACAGATAACTTTGTCGAGCCGTGTGCGGGTTTGCTATATTATGCCACAAAAATCTCTATTTCTTATAAGTCAATGCCTAAACGACTTTAAAAAAGTAAAAAAAAAATAATAACAATCACGAGTTGTGGCGCCATTGTGATGGTCGTAGTTATTTCGTAATTATTAAATTTCGTGTTTATATTGAGAAAAATTATTCAAATTTGGTCACAATTTGTACAATTTATCACTGAAAGTGCACAAATGAAATAATCATGAAGAAATTAGCGTATCGTGTATTTCCTCGCTGCCGCCAAATCTCTCTACATAAGCTTGAGTAATGAGGCCACCGCTTTACCCAAGACCCTGACATGACTTTGACTTATGAAATATGACTTACGACGTATGACCTGAAATGACTTATGACTTAGCCGGCCCTAGAAAGGGGCAAATAACTTTAAAAAAAGATTATATTAAACATAGAAACCTACACAGCGAAGCGATTACCGAACAGGGGAATTGCGTACAAATCTGTACCCTAAGCTCCAAATCACTCTATGTTTAGACAGCACAGACAGACTCGATTTAGTAATTAATTTTACCGCGCGAAGTGCTCTAAATGCACTAGAAACTATAATCCTCATTAAAATGGGAATAGCGACTATTCACTTTACCATGAAATATAATTTCGGCTCCTAAACACAGAATATTATTATGAATTTTACCGTTTATGAAAGCACACCGCTAATTCAAATGCAACAATTTCATTTTGAAACACCTCTAATAAACTTTCTAACTGTGAACAAAGATGTAAATATTTTTATTATATTTAAAAAGAAATAGATTTCTTAGCTATGAGAAACCCTCCAAAGACGTAATTAAAAGATAACATATCTAAAAAGTAGTTTATTCATGCCAGTATCCTTGAAGAGTGAGTTTAGTCTCACAATGTCATTATTAGATGTCGAATCGATTGCTGACCATGTACTAATCCAATTCCATTCGATAGTAGTTTTTTTTAATTGAAATTTACATTTGAGTGGCCCGACCATTTAATCGAAGATCGCCTCATGTAGTCAACGACAAACACCGAAAAACAAGTAGGTTATATAGTTGTAATAAACACGTTTAGAAAGAGCTATAAAGAATAATTTTTATAGACAAAATCTTATTAAAACTCTACAATAATTCGAGTATTTAAAGCATCAAGAATAATTTTAAGAGGCAAAATCTTATTACAACTCGACAATAATTCGAGTATTTAAAGCATCAAGAACATTTTTAAGAGATAAAATCTTATTAAAACTCTACAATAATTCGAGTATTTAAAGCATCAAGAATAATTTTAAGAGGCAAAATCTTATTACAACTCTACAATAATTCGAGTATTTAGGTTTCAAGAATAATTTTAAGAGATAAAACTTGTTAAAACTCTCTATAATAATTCGAGTATTTAATTGATAAATGACAATCAACAACATTAATACGCGCTATCATTTCCATTTCCTCTCGGAGCGCTCAATTTTTCGCATAATGCACTATCCAATAAAAACACAAATTAATCTGCTCATTTTTTGCATACAATTTTATATCATTGAGCCCAAATATCCGAAAGCATTTCACGACCCGTAATCCCACGTCACAGTGATAGTACCGGATTACTCCTGACGAGATTGAATTATTTCATAATGAAAGTGTATTTCAGAATCTACCACGCGTAACCTTAACAATGGAAGTGATTAAACATATTTTAACAGATTATGTGGTTCATTATTTTTGAAACTTCATTTTGTTACCAAAGAGTATATAAATACTACGTAATAAGAGGTGGACCTTCCATAGATATATAGCGAACCCGAATTTTGTATGAAGTTTGCCTTAAGTGACACAAGACACTTGGCATAATATGGTGAAAAGGTGTAACCCGTATAATTTGAAAGTAAGTCTAAAGGCATTCAGATTTAAGGTAACTAGTGTCATACAGTTTAGGTAAATAAAAAACATAGCAAACTTAATTATTTTATTTTTTTATATGAATGTTGCGCCAAACTGTATGTTACTTTAATCTTCAAAAATTGATGAATGACAGTCACATTTTTTTAAATAATTACGGCTAAAACTACTTGTAAATAAGTACAGTTTTGTATGAAGTTGTAAATAATAACAAAAGAAGTATTTATATGAATCATTATTTTAAAAAATCTTGTGAAATAATAACAAATATTCCTGGACAATTTTACCTTCGAAATAGGTCAAAAGTCTAGAATCAATATAAAACAGGAGTGTGGACTGCCTGTGTCTACGCGATATCCGACATGGGTTCGGATTAAGGGACGTCAAATCACGGATTAAATGAGGCCGGGATAAAGCAGAGCCGGGAAGGCCGGGATGCTGGATTTAGCTGGCAATAAAAGTGTCCACAGCCGATTAAGACTGAGCCAGGCAATTCGGATGCTACCAATTGGTAGGTAATTTCAACGTTAGCGCGATGTATTTGGACAAAGCCAGTCTAATGCACGACAATGGGATTAGCCTGGTGTCCAGCCCTTATAATTTATTGGATGGATTCGGATTTCCAAATTACACTGTTCGATTGTACTGATACCTATTGATATAAATGGAAAACTATTCAACTTTTAGTAGAGTTTTGTAGCATAAAACACAGTTTAAATTATTAATTACTAGCGGCCCGCCCCGGCTTCGCACGGGTATAAAATATACATAAAAACCTTCCTCTTTAAACACTTTATCTACGAGTATTAAAAAAACCGCATCAAAATCCGTTGCGTAGTTTGAAAGATTTAAGCATACAATGGGACATAGGGACAGAGAACGCGACTTTGTTTTATACTATGTAGTGATGATACATATCTCAGTAAGCGTTCAAATCCAGTGCTAGTATTTGTCTTTTTAGACGCGTAACAAGAACAAAGGTTCTTGTAACCTACAAGGTTAAAAGTGATATTATAAGGTTTGGTGAAATAACTATATTTATATTCTTGCTATCAACACCAGAGGGAGTCCTTCGGCATTGGGCCACTAGTTTTCAGTCAACTACAAAAAAAGGAGGGAGAGATTCTCAATTTAATCTTTTTGTATGTTTGATATGCGATTACCTGGCCAATTTTGATGGTAAACTAACCGATTTTGATGGTAATTTTAAAAAATAGATCATGATTCTGATGTATGTAGGACAATCTCAGAATCATTTTTTGTTGAGCTTAATTATTACAGGGCAAGTGCTAAAATAAAAATATATTACTAGATTAGATATATTATCTATGATATGAGACAAAACTATAAACAAGCACATTATGCTTCTCTCCTGATAGTTAGAGACGACCGTGGCCTATAGACACCATAGATGTTGTAGTTGCGTCGCTGTCCTGCGACCATTGTGTTAGGCCAATTCTTCGCAATTATATTGCGCTTAATTATTACCAGATGAGATATGTTATCTATGGTATGAGATAAAACTACGAACAAGCACACGGCTCTCCTGACAGTAAGAGATAGAGATATGGTGTCTGTCGGTGTCGGTGAGTTATTATAGGTGCGTTGCTGTCCTGCGACCATTGTGTTAGGCCAATTCTGAAGAAAGGCGGGCGGCAAATTGTCAAAATAAACGTAAATGTAAAAAATATATGAATTTTGTTAAAAAAATATTACGCTCGCTCTTAGACTAAGAACTGACGGCGCGGTTTTTGCCCGCAACCGCGGCGGTTGCGGGCCCGCAGATTCGGTAGAATGTCGATTTATATGCAAAAAGAAGATCACATTTCACGACGCGATTTTCACCCGCAGAGCCTGCGGTTGTTTGCGGTTCCCGCGAGCGGTCGTCTGCCCGTTAACCGTGCGGGCAGCGATCTCCTCCCGCCGCCTCGGCGGGTTGCGAACGCGTGCTCTGCGGTCGCTTGACGGGCGACCATTTTATACTATTTGTACTAATTATTTAACCGCAACCGCCGGCCGCGCGATAATCAACCGCCAAGTTTGCGGGCGACAATTTCAACCGCGGCGGCTGCGGGACCGCAAAAATTACACGCCTCGTGAGTTTTGTAATAAATCGCAGAACCGCGACCGCCGCTGCCACGATTTTAAATCGGTCCATGTGTTCTGTCTCTTACAGTAAGAGACAACTATTGTGCATATAGAGATGTTACAGATACGTAACTACCGGTCAAGATATTAATAAAAAAGAGGAACCAATACAAAAGAAGTTTTAAATTACTATCCTGGTACAAAACAAATCAGTGCGCATTTTTCAACTCGTTTGAATGTATTGATGACCTTACCCTCTACGGTTAAGCCAGATTTCAATAGAGTATAATCTGGCTCTAATGAATCTCCGATCCGGATTAGGGTGCCCCTATAATGGTAGAGCGGGCAGCCGCTGCAAACGAGCAGGGATTAAGTTAGAAAAATTCCAATTATATCAGTGTGCAGTGAGGTGTATGAATAAACAATTTACGTTCTGATCAAAAGAACTGTCTGGTTAGTTTTGAATAATTACAAAATTATATCTACGTGTATACAATGGAGTATCACCAAGTGCCGACGATGAAAAAGGTAAACTCTGATAGATAATTCTTAGTATCAAAGTGTTTTCACGCTCATATCCCCGAAGAGATAGGCAGAGGCACAACCAGGGCACCCACGACTAGCCGAAGACATTAAGTCCCACAACGTGATAGGTGGCAAGCCTATCACCAATCAGGCACATATCCAATCCTGAGCAACATTTTTTATTAGAAAATTGGAAAACATTTTCTTTTTGTTGCCCGATCTGGAACCCGGGACCTCATGCAGTCAAGCCCAACACCTAAACATTAGACCTAAAAGGCGATCACCAACAACAACTTTAGTAACAATTCTGCGCTTATCCCAATAAAATGCATCGAGCTAGGTAATAAAGAAATCTATTCTACACAGAAGACCAGACCAATACGAGAACTTTCCATCTTATCATCAGGATTATTAAGGAACCGTTTTTTTTAGAAGGTAAAAATAAACCTCTTTGGTTATGTAACATCAATTTATCACCTAATTCAATAAGACTTCTATTTAATACCTTGAAAGAAAACGAGGATGTGGGGAAATCAATGGTGGCATTAACCTTATTGGATAAGTCCCAGCGACATACATCAAACGATATTGAAGCGTAAACAAAATCAAAACATTTCCGCGGAAAAGGAGAGGTAATTACGTAATGTGTGAAGGATACCATTAGATGATAGCTCCGTGTGTAGGATACCATTAGATGATAAGTTCGCAACAGATTTATTAGAATAAGGACGTCATATTTGGAATATGGCTGTATTTCATAAATATACTTGTTAGATATGAGCCTTTACCATGAGTTGGTTGGTTGGCATAGATTACGTAAGGTAAGTCTTTTCTTTCTTGAGGTATTGACCTCATTACTCAAGCTCATATAGTTATAATCGCCTCTGTGGTCTAGCGGTCCGAGTGTTGGACTTGACTGCATGAGGTCCCGGGTTGGAATCCCGGGTCGGCCAACAAAAAAGAAAATTGGATTTTTCCAATTTTCTAATAAAAAAAAGTGTTGGTCGGGATTGGAAATGTGCCTGGTTGGCTATCTCATTGTATACCTATCTCATTGTGGGACTTAGTGTCTTCGGCTAGTCGTGGGTGCCTTGGTTGTACCTCTGCCTACCTCTTCGGGGATATGGGCGTGAAGATACTTTTTTTTTCATATATGTAGTTAGATTTGGCGGCAACAAGGAAATACACGATACGCTAAATTCTTCATGATTATTTCATTTGTGCATTTCACTGAACAAATAGTACAAATTTCAACCAAATTTGACTAATTTTTATCTAATCTATTTAATCTCTTCTCTCGATGGCGCCAAAACTCCGTACGGTAAGTTACGTTTCGAAATCTATGACACTTTTGGTGTAAAAATTAGTTTTTCTTAGTTACCAATAGAGTTGTTTTCATACAAATAACTTACAGAGATGGTACCGAGTATAGTAAACTTGACAATCTGTAAACTTATATCATGTAAGGGCCCTGTATAATAAGTTTACCTTAGATTCATTAGAATAAGGACATCATAATTAGAATATAGATTTGTTTTTGAAATTAACATGTTAGAAATCTTTACCTGAATGATAAGTTTACCTCAGATTTATTTCAAAACGGACAGACGACGTTTAGAATAAGGATTTATAGAAATAAACTGGTTTGAAAACATTATTAAAACGATTTAGGATCGCCTAAGATTTTTAAGAATAAGGATGTCATATTTAGAATATAGAATTATTTATAGAAATAAATTATGTGACTGAGTTTTAGCGCCATCGAGAGAAAAGATGGTCGAAGTTTTTTTCATAATTATTGAATTTCGTGTTAATATTGAGAGAAATTAGTCAATTTTGGTGGCATTTTGTACAATTTTGTTCAGTGAAAGTGCACAAATGCAATAATCATGAAGAAATTAGCGTATCGTATATTTCCTCGTTGCCGCCAAAACTCATTACATGAGCTTGTGTAAAAAGGCCACCGTTTCACCCAAGAGTCTGACATGACTGACTGACGACTAATGACTGATGACTAATTAAAATTAATTGAAATTGATTTAAAATTTGATGCAAATTACTACTTGACTAATGGATAAATATTAACGTGAAGGCCAAAACCTAAAGAAAGAAGAAATCATGTGACTGATGAGGACGCCTAAAGTTAAAGTTCAAGAAGTTTATAAGAATGAGAACGTAATATTTTAAATTTGGATTTAGCTAAGAAATAATTTTTTTCGAAATCATTATCTGAATGTTAAGATTGCGTAAGATTTATAAGAACTAGTGGTCGCCCATTGGTCGAAATTCGACCACAATAAATTTTAATATTTTATTGATAAGAACGCCATCTTCATTTATTAAAACCAACTACTTTGTTACCAAACTTTTAAGTGCTCCTTCTGTGATCTTTTATCGTTATCATCAACAGTTATATTCTACTGCGACAGTGGCGAGCACGAACGTAAATACGATACTAACCAGGAAGACTCGTCGCCAAAATCATTCAAAGTACTAGTTCAATTGCGAGTTAAAATCAACATTTTTGTATTATCTAGTTTTAAACACATTTTTATTGACTCTAAGTTTTAAGTTAAAAAAAACAATAATGTTTAGGATTTCATATAATGGGATAGACCATCTGCCTTCCTGTCAGGCAGCTCGTAAAAGGCGAGCATAGGCTTACCGTCACTAACACCGAGACATCTGACTAGGTGGTAGAGTTTCACAGCGACTCACCCGGATTGGTACCACCGCCTATTCCTGCCGCCATAACGTCACGACGTGTTCCGGTTTGGAGGGTAAGGTAGCCGGTAAACTTACTTCTGGTTGAGGTCTAACATCCCGGCCTCAGGTTGGCAACGCACCATTACCACCTTTAGTTTCTCTAGGCGGCGTGAATTTCTTACCATCAGGAAATCCGTCTACTTATTTGCCTTCCAATTTCATAAAATAAATAAAACTATATATTTTTTTATTTTCCTAAACATAAAAGCAAAATATTCAAAAACAAATATTCCAACATCAGAAAAGTCCCCAATTTTTCGTATACCGTTAAATCTTTTAGATTATCTGTTTGCATTCAACAGTACGGATTACTCCCTGCCCCCAGCTGGATTTGTATTTATTTTAAAAGTTGACCGCCTCGTTGGTCGAGTGGCTAGCTCATAGGTCTAACTACGCCGACCAACCGCGAGGCACGGGTTCGATTCCCGACGTGGACAGGCACTTGTGTAGTGAACATTTAGATGTCTACATTTCCGGGTCTGGGTGGTATTTAAATTTATTCTGTTATCTATTTAAGTATTTTTATGTATTAGTACCGGTGACTAACACCCATAACATAAGCATATAATTTACTTACTTTGGGGTTAGATTCAATTTGTGTGACTTGTCCGGGGTATAAGTATCTGTAGTCTAGTGGTCAAGTTGGTATTGCTATTTGAAGTCCTGGTTTCGATTCTTGGGTGGAGTAACCAAATATGATAAAAAAACAGCGTTAACAGTAACTTATAATTGCCAGGTTGAAGGTAGGTTTGCCCCGATCACTTTGTGAGACTAAGAATCTTTGGCTAATCGTGGTTGTAGCTCTGCCTACCTTTACGGCGAGACAGGGCGAAGATACCTTCAAAAGTTGTTAAACGTCTTCCTCGATATACATAGATTCATGAGTTTATAAACTTAGACTGGATAGCTACGAAAAATGTAAAGGTTTGTTTAACTAAACACTCTTGAAAAATCAATTCAAACGAATAACCTACACGTGAATGACGTAGCATCATGTTATTGGTTAAGAATCTAACTTAAGATAGTGTTTAATAAAACACAAATTCAACAAGTGTTTATTTTTTTGTGCAAGAGGGAGAGCATATAACTACAAAGTGGAAACTCGTATTTCCATACATTACAAATGCGAAGTATGCTATTTTTTTTTATTTTTTTTTATGTTATAGGAAGGCAAACAAGCAGACGGATTTCCTGATGGTAAGAAATTTACGCCGCCTAGAGACACCAAAGGTGGTAATGATGCGTTGCCAACCTGAGGTCGGGATGTTAGGCCTCGAGCAAAAGTAAGTTTACCGGCGGCTAACTTACCCTCCAAACCGGAACACGGAGTCGCTGCCAAACTGTACCATCTAGTCGGATGTCACGGTGTTAGTGATAGTAAGCCTAAGCTCGCCTTTTACGAGCTGCCTGACAGGAAGGCAGATGGTCTATCCCATTATATGAAATCCTAAACATTAATGTATTTTTTATGTGGAGATAGGAGTCTGGAGGGTGATGTAGGCTACTTTTTGTCCTGATATCTAAACGAGTTTCCGAGTAAGAGTTACAAAAACGTAATACTTACACGTGTATGGATTTAAATAGACAAAATAAAGACGACTCTGTAGTCGCCTAATGTTTTTGTTCTAGTTTCAGTTAACCCTATCCATACTCGTATATTTTAGTTTACTAGTGGTCGCCCGTTGCTCGAAATTCGACTATAATAAATTTTAATATCTTGTTGATAAAAACGCCATCTTCATTTTTCAAGACTAACTACGTTGTTTCCAAACGTTTTAGTGCGCCATCTGTGATCTTATATCATTATCATCAATATATTTGTTTGTGTGTGTCAAATGCGTGGTAGTGTGGGTAATGTTTTATTTATTAATTTAATATACTTTATAAGCATTATTATTGAAAAATATTAGCGCTCTGCACTTCTCCTACACATAAACTATAAGTGTGCCAAATTTTATGCTCCTGCGTCAGCGCAATTTTCGTAAAAAGGGGTCCAAAGTTTTGGCATCACGTATTAATATATAGATTTTGTGTAACCTATTTAAGATTTTACGTTACAAAATTAAATTATTTCTAAAATCTTTAAATGCAATAATAGCTCGAAAAAATAACTATTAAAAAAATATTACGCACCGTCACTCCCTGTCTAAGGTAGGTCGCGGTTTTACCCCATTGCAAGGTTCATTGACTATGTGGAACCCCTAAAATATAACACACTCGAATTTGCACTCTTAATGCATGAATACAGAGTTCCAATCCGGTTAAAGGTCATTCGTATCTGTACCTACGACAGGATTTAAGAGATAAGCCGTAGGATTAAAATAATTCAAACGGAAAAAGATTAAAAAGTATTACGAACTTAAAATAATGTACTATTCGAAGCTTTTGAATTATTTAATATTTTCATTAAAAATAAGCATAAAAATGGTTTATAAGTTTTAAAAAATAAAAGTTTTATTTTAATTCGGTTTTTTAATTTAAGCAATTAATATATTTTTTTAATTCGTCGATATAGTTTTGTATGTTTATTTCGTCATAGTTCCATCAATTAAACTTCTTTTTAGCCACTGCCCGTAGACTTCTACAACATTGACACTATTTATATTTTTTGTATCGAAGGAAAGAATATTGGAAGGCAAACAAGCAGACGGATTTCCTGGTGATAAGAAATTCACGCCGTCTAGAGACACCATCGGTAGTAATGGTGCATTGCCAACCTGAGGCCGAGATGTTACATCTTGAGCAAAAGTAAGTTTATCGGCTACCTTATCCACCGAACCACAACAAGTCAACAGCAAGCACTGACGTTATAGCGGCAGGAATAGGTAAGGCGGTGGTACCAATCGTAATCGTTTTGTCACTTAAGTTGTTGTAACCCATATTTATTTATCATTTGTTATTTATACGTAGTTCTACGTATGAATTAGGCTTAAAAATATTATCTATATTTATTTACTTAAAATGTATTAGATACTACACATAACGATAGTTTTTGGTAAAAATGTAAAAAGGCAGTTTTGTGACACACAACTTGCGTGGGAGGTTAGAGCAAGCAGCAAGCACGAACGAGCGAAAGAACGAACGAAGCAGTTCGTCTATTCAACGCAGAGGGAAATATTAACCATAATAACCAAGCCCAGAACTTAAGTACGAGCAATACTTAAATGACCCATATTCATAAACTCATTTTTAAATCTTATCTTATTGGATTTGTTGAAAGTGCTCACAAACACAGCTAGATACATGTGTGTACGCGGCCACTTGGCGCGGAATGCTCTAGATAATCCCATTCTCTGTCCCACTCACACATGCGAGAAATACCCGCAAATCCTATCCCTATCTCTCTCTAATCCCTTATTTGAATCTTATCAGATCTCAGGAGATACAGCAGCAGTAGTGGTCATAGTAAGATGTGTGCATGTTAGCCGTGGATTTTATTATAGGGTTGTCAAAATGAAATAAAAATAACATGGCATTATCTAAATTATATTTCTTCTGCTTCGAACAAAAACTAGCTCGCTTTCATGGTATATTGATATTATTTATGGCCCGGTCAACACCGAGTCAACACTGTGACTACTTGCGCTTGATTCCAAAATGAAGCATCTCAAAAATGTGTTCTACTGTCAAATTAGAACCACGTATCGGGATGTGCCCAGTTAGCGATAGGGTACCATTTTGGGTCTAAGTAGTACCTTCAGCTAGTTGTAGGTCGTCTCGTTGTACCTCCGCCTACACCTTCGGGGACATGAGCGTGGAAATACTATTATCTATTTCACGAAAGAATAAAGATTTACTTCGTTTAATATTCGAACTACCAACCAAACTAATCGTCTTTTCTACTTTCGTCCCATTCTTCGCTTTCAGACACTTGAACTGAAGATCATAAAGAAATAAAAAAAGAAAGAGAGAAAAAAAGAATAAGCTTATTATTAATTATAAAAAAAGTCCTATACATATTGTAGCTTGACTGTCATATTATCTACTTTAAACTTCTTTCGATAACTGAGACTATTTAAGACTATTTTCTAACCTGATCTGAAATATTGCAAGAAAACACAGCTTTTTACGGCCGAACTCAGAAATGTCAATTGTCTTTAAACTGTGATTAAATC
>NJDC01004074.1:205460-227394 GCA_002245475.1 Calephelis virginiensis
ATATGGGAGTGAAGATACTTTTATTTGTATTGTGTGTGCGTGTTATTTTTTGAATTTCAATCATTTTATACTGTTAAGAAATATTTTTGAGTAGCTTTCCGCCCGCGGCTTCCCTTGGAATTCCCACGAGAGCATTTAATCGGGATATTTTTTTATGACATTGGAAGGCAACAAGCAGACGGATTTCCTTATGTTAAGAAATTCACGCCGCCTAGAGACATCAAAGGTGGTAATGGTGCGTTGCCAACCTGAGGCCAGGATGTTAGGCCTCGAGCAAAAGTAAGTTTACCGGCTACCTTACCCTCCGAACCGGAACACGTCATGACGTTATGGCGGCAGGAATAGGTAAGGCGGTGGTACCAATCCGGGCGAGTCGCTGCTAAACTTTACCACCTAGTCAGATGTCACGGTGTTAGTGACGGTGAGCCTATGCTCGCCTTTTACGAGCTGCCTGGCAAGGAAGGCAGATGGTCTATTCTACAAAGGAGCCCGGACCAACACGGGGAAAAAGTATTCTACACCCAAGTCAGCTTATATCCTGTCTGTATAGCAAATTTCATTAAAATTAGTTTAGTAATTTCTGCGTGATTGACGGACAAACTTCCAAACAAACAAACTTTCACATTTATAATATTAGTGTTTAATAAAACTCCTCTATTGTTTAGCGGTTCAGTGTTAGCGTTTACTACATGTCTCGGTTCGGGTCGGGTAATTTAAATATGTTTCATCAAGTTTCTGATAAAAACTACACTACCTGTGTCTGCGGTCTAACGGTCCGGAGTTGGACTTAAGTTCATGGGGTTCTGGATTTGATCCCCAGATCGGGAAAATATAATTTTTGAACATGGAGAAAAAAGTTTGTATAAATTTGTACGTATGTTCCGTGGAGCATCTAAAGCACTTAACCGATTTCGATTTTATCAATCGACAAGTTATTATTTTTTAGGTGATACAGTCAATAGCAAAAGCCACCAAACATGGGGAAAAATCTTTATCTACTTCTAATATATAAAATTCTCGTGTCACGGGGTTCGAATTTGAACTCCTCCGAAACAGTTTGACCGATTCTCACAAAATTTTTTGAGCATATTGAGTAGGTCTGAGAATCGGCCAACATCTATTTTTTAACCCCCTAAATGTTAAGGGTGGTCCACCCCTAATTTTTTTTTTGTAATTATCAGACAAAATTTTTTGTTTTTATTTTTTTTTATGATACAGCATATAAAAGTACATAGAACCCTAAATTTTCACCCTTTTATCACCAACCCCTATTTTTAAAAGTCATTTTAGTAATTTAATCATTTTTATCCCGGATCGACAACTGATCAATCGACATTTAATTAGTTATATGGCAAAACAACGTTTGCCGGATCAGCTAGTCTCATATATAAAATTCTGTCGTCACAATGTTCGTTCCGAAACTCATCCGAAACGGCTTGACCGATTATCATAAAATTTTGTGAGCATATTGAGTAGGTCCGAAAATCGTCCAACATCTATCTTTCATACCCCTAATTGACAAGGGTGACTCACTCCAATTTTTTTACAAAAATCGCATTAAAAAAGTAGCAAAAAACGTCTGCCGGGTCAGCTAGTTTTTATATAAAAATGAATCTCCATCTCCCTTGGTCGTCACATCAAGCGTGAACTGATCGACCAATTCCGCTATTTATTTAAAAAAATATATTATTATTTATTTAGGGCTAATTATTGTCTCTAGGTTCTTATGGAAAGCATTGTATAATATCAATATTCGTATTTAGGACAGAACAACGTTTGATAAATATAGGGCCTCATTTACATACATTATTGCTACTGTAAACTACCACCAGGTGCCAAATTTGGTTATAAAGAAGCTCAATTCTTTGTTGGTATGGACACCATCAAGCATTGTCAATAACAATTACGAATGCAAATGACGCACCTGTTAATCCGAGAGCTGGTGAACATTTTAGAGTAGGTTCTTTAGTCGTCTCTGTGGTCTAGCGGTTCAAGTGTTGGATTTAACTGCAGCAGGTCCCGGGTTCGAATCCCGGGTCGAGCAACAAAAAGAAAATTTGGATTTTCCAATTTTCTAACCAAAAAATTTGATCGAGATTGAATATGTGCCCGGTTGGCGATAGGCTTACCACCTATCACATTGTGGGACTTAGTGTCTTCGGCTAGTCGTGGGTGCCCTGGTTGTACCTCTGCCCAAGTCTACGGGGATATGAGCGTTAAGATACTTGACTTTTTTAGACAATTTTAAATTTGTGTGGTTCTCACTTCTCATCCAATGAAAAATTTCGAAGTCTGGCTAAGCAGTAGCGCCCAACTATTACACCGAATTCTTGATTTTTTAGGTATATATGCCTAATAGAATTCCCCAACATTGGTCTGGCTTTTTGGTACATTTTATTTCAATATGTTAGCCGGTCTCGTGGAAGATGGTATTAAAAAAAAGCACTAGGCATGTCGAGATTTTATAAGAATAATATCAATAACTAGCAACGAACAATCCCAAAAAATCCAAATCAATAAAGTCATTAAAAAAATCAAAGTTTGGAATTCAATGAGATTGAAGCTGAGGCATAATGTAGATGTAGGCTCCTTTATCCCTCCGCCAGATTTAAACATTATTATTTAGCGGTATTTAAAGAACTATTTGAGAATTTTTAAATTGCGATAAGAACCTACAGTAAAACGTTTACTAGCTCTTGGGCTAAGTGCAAAGGTGGGAAATAGACGAATAATAAGAAGCTTCTTAATGACAGCCTTCGACTCCTTAACTAACTGGAATGGTTTATATTAATGTGATAATATGTGTTGCCTAGAATGAAATTGATATCGATTTATAAATGTCTTATAATTATAAGTCAGTTGAATTTATTTGAATTTGCACATAACTTAGACGTGGATGCTCCATTTACTAGAAAAGAGAAGGTGATATCAGTCAATGGCGACTTCACCAGTTTTATTACATGCGTAATAAAATATTTTATTATAAATTAAGCTATTATTAAAAACAGACAACTGCTAACACACACACATGTATATATCATAACAACTTAATTTGTAATTTGGCATTAATAATGTAACTTTAAAAATACAATAAAATATGCATATCTATAAAATAAGTAGTAGTGTTATAATTAATAATTATTTAAAATTAACCGGCAGCGGCTTCTACAAAACAGTTTTAACTAATGTATAAGTCAGAGGCTAACAATTGTAAAACTTTCTGAGACAATAAAAAAAATTACTGTTATTATCTGTAGTCAAAAAAAAATTACTTTTTGCTTGATTAGACAAATTTTATTTTAATTATTTTCGTGTATTTTCAAGAAAGAAAAAATTTACAACAGTAGTTGAACCCACAACATTCATATGCTTCACATTCTCTACCTTTAGAGTTTTCGAGGATTCAATTTGAGAGTTAAAATATTGGATTTTTTATCGATTAGGTGTTATAAGTAAATAAGTAAATAGGTTTACTATTAATCTTTGTTACATAGTCGAATAACCCCACAGACGTTGTTATAAAAAATACATTCTCACAATAACTCCTTACAATAAATAATATAACATAAAACTGGCCAAGTGCGAGTCGGACTCGCGCACTAAGGGTTCCGTACTATCATCTATAATAGAAAATCACTATTGTATGTTTAATATTTACTTTATTGTTATTTGATTCTTTTATTTTAAAAGGTAATATATGCAAGTAAATATTCTGTAAAAATTTGAAGCGTCTACCTGTTACCGTTTTTAATATTGATAAAAAAAATACGAAAAAAACACGTTTATTGTATTTTATTTTTTGTTGTTACAGGAGCAACGGAAATACATTATTTGTGAAAATTTCAGTTTACTATCTTTATGAGTTTATGAGATACAGCCTGGAGACAGACAGACAGATAGCGGACGCTTAGTCTTAGGGTTCGTTATTATCCTTTCGGTACGGAACCCTAAAAAAATAAACGAGCACCGTTCAATCCGGTCACGCATGATGCTAAGACCAAGCGAAACATCCATTCGTTCTTACATATAAGAGAAGCAAATTTAAAAAATCCTGAATATTATTTTAAACAATTTCATTCTTTTAATAACGAACATAGAAGAAGGAAAAAATAAAAGAGAAAGTCATATGGATTGCCAATGACATTGCCAGCATTGTCTTACAATTTAAAACCTAGTCTATAATTTTAATAGTATTATATATATATAATACTCCAGAGCTATAATTTTAAAGATATAAAACTATTTCAACAATAAACTATTTCAATAATAAACAATGGTTTAGCGGTTCACTTGCTGGACTTGACTGTATGAGGTCCCGGGTTTGAGTCCCTGGTCGGGCAACTAAAAGAAAATTAGGGTTTTTCAATTTTCTAATAAAAAAAAAACGTTGCTCTTGATTGGATACGTGCCCGGTTGGCGATAGGCTTGCCACCTATCACATTGTGGGATTTAGTGTCTTCAGCTAGTCGTGGGTGCCCTGGTTAGTGTCTGCCTACCTCTTCGGGGTTATGGGCGTGAAGACACGTTTTTTTAATGTTATTTTAAACAATTGAGACAATAGAGAACATAGAATAAGGAAAGAGCAAGCCATATAGATTGCCAATGACATTGCGAGCATTGTCTTATAATTTAAAACTTAGTGTTATCCTCCAGAGCTATAATTTGAAAGATATAAAACTGTTTCAACAATAAATATAAAACGATGTCTGAGATTCTGCAATCTCTTTGTCAACATATCCCACATAACACAAATGTGACGCACACATAGACGCGGGGATCAGGTCTAAGTCGGATTACTCGACCGTCGGATCTGGATTGTATCCCGGTGAGGTTGGCAATATTAAGGATGTTCGCACACGAGACGCAAGTTTAGTTGCAGATGAAAAGTTGGATAGCTTTCCAAATCTGTTATGATTTGAGAGTTCAATTATTAATTAACATAAAAATACGTTGTCATTATAAGTATTTACAATAAAAAAATGTAATTTCTAAAAAAATAAGAATCACTTATTAAGACATTTTCAAGTTTCTTTTTATTTTTTGTGTGCAAGTTTATCTATCTATTTATTTATTAAAGAGAAATTACCTAATCAAATATCACATTGTAAAATATAAACTGTTTTAACAATAAATTATAAAAAGATGGCTGTAATTCTGCAATCTCCACTCAAAACAAATACGACGTACACATAAACGCGCGGTTCTGTCCTAACCCCTACTCTGATTAATTGACCGTCGGATCTGGATTGTATCCCGGTGAGGTCAAAAATATTAAGGATATTCAGACATGTGTTCTTAGCAGATGAAAAGTTTAGTAGTTTTCCAAGTCAAGTTAAGTGTTCTATTACTAAAATAAAAATATATTTTAACAATTCTTACAAATAAAAAAAATCTAACAAAACAATGAGAATTACTAACCAAGAAATTTGTAAGTTTACATAAGTAAACATAAAGGTTTACACAGGTTTACATAGATAGCTGATTATTTATCACAGAGAAATAAAAAAATCAAATTTTACATTGTATCTCGACATTAAAGGATACAGTTTAACTAAAATTGACATTAAAAATATGTAACTGTTTCAACAATAAAATATAAAGCGATGGCTAAGATTCTGGTCAACATATCCCACATAACACAAATGTGACGCACACATAGACGCACGGATCAGTCTTAAGTCGAATTATTCAACCGTCGGATCTGCATTGTATCCCGGCGAGGTCGATAATATTAAGGACGTTCACACACGAGATAAGCTCTTAGTGGATGAAAAGTTTAAAAGTTTTCTGAGTTATTTCATAATTTTTTAAACGAGTTATATTGTTACTATAAGTGTCAAGTACTTAATGTCATTTACGTATCGGTTTTTAAAATTCAAAAGAGGAATGGAGGTACTGGGGTCACCTAGCGTCCCACTGGAAAAAGGATGTCCAGTTCTGCAAAATTCCTAAAAAAAGTTGCACAATATGAATTTCTAAATACCGCCTTAGATAAACGATCCCACAAAGGATGACAACGTGATATATATATTTAGCTTTGAAATGATATGCCACTTTTATAAATTATATACGCAAATAATATATATACACAAAAATATACATAGACCAAAAAAATAGTTTTTTTTTTGTTTACTTACATTAACAGAAAAGCTCAGTTATTTCTAGTCTAGTCAAGCAAATACCTATTCAAATCTGTATTTAGGAATTGACAACTTTACAAGTAACTAGTACATTGGATTAAATCTGTATTTGAGAATTGGCAAATTTACAAGTAAAAGTATCACCTCGAAGAGGTAGGCAATGTAGCAACTAGAGCATTCACGATTAATCGACGGTAGTTAGTTCCACAATGTGATAGGTCTATCGCCAACCAAACACCAACTCGGACAACATGGTTCTTATTATAAAATTGATAACACACATTTTAGAGTTACCTCAAGCAGTCAACGCCAACACTGGACAACTAGATCAAAGAGGTGATTGAAAAAAAATGCTAAAATTAATATATCTAACATCAAAATACTTAAAACTTTAACAAAAAGCCAATAAAAGCTAACAAATATTCATAACGATCGTTATAGACCTAATACTATCGTTATGAATATTTTTGGAGCAGAACTCTGCAGTTCTTTTTAAAACCATATTCAAAAATGTTCACAAATGTATTTAGATATAGACCTAATACTATCGTTATGAATATTTTTGGAGCAGAACTCGGCAGTTCTTTTTAAAACCATATTCAAAAATGTTCACAAATGTATTTAGATATAGACCTAATACTATCGTTATGAATATTTTTGGAGAAGACCTTTGCAGTATTGATTTAAAACCATATTCAAGGTTGAAATTCCTTATCAGATCACTCGGATATTATCTGAAGATGGTGTCAAGAGTCTCCAAAATCAGCGTGTTTGCATGAAAAGGGTAATGAATGTGACGGAAACCAGACAGGTTTGTCAGGATCTTGAGGTCTAGCACTCGATACTTTATGCCTACTCCGTAAGGGACTCGGGGTGAAGATATGTATATATGTATTCAAAAATGTTCTCAATACATTTATATTATGTGGAATAGCACACACATTTAATACGACATTATCGGTTTCGCCAGCATCTTAAGGGCCATATGCAAAACTGATAAATTATTTACAATTTTATTTTTTGTGGAACAGCATTAGCGTATTTTAAAAATGAAGTTCTACCAAGTGATAATTCTGAAAATAGTGAAAATATTCCAAACCAAAAAAATACTTATTAAAACGAACATCCAAAATAAACATTTTATTCATTATTCATTAAACTGTAGGTGTAGGTGTGAAATAAATCGATACATCACATACACACACAAGCATGCGAGGACGGTACGATTATCCGGATCATCCGGGGCCGGATCAACCTCGTGTCGCCCGGAGATAAAACCGAACTACCCTCCCATAGCACCCTTGTTCACAATGTGAAGATTTACTCATGATTTTACGTATATCAATGTATATTTAATATTATACAATTATATATTTGAATCGCCTCGGTAGTCTAGTAGAATTTTCATAATGTGTGCGTTACCCCGGATAGGGCAACAAAACTATTTTTTTTTTAATTTTCTAATAAAAAAAATGTTGCCCTTGGATATGTGCGCAGTTGGCGCGAAGCTTATCACCTATCATATTGTAGGAATTAGTGCTTCGGCTAGTCTTGGGTGCCCTGTTTGTACATTTGCCTATCTGCCTATAATTTTTTTTTGGGAATATAAACGGGAACTTTTATTTGGGTATCAGTATTTATTATTTATTAAATAATAAGTCTTATTAATAAACATGGACTAACGTTGTAATAAAGACTATAATACCAGGATGAACCTTGACGTACTTTACGTCTTTATTAATAAGACGGGTATTGTCTTATGAATAAATACGGAGTAAAGTACGCCAAGGTTCAACCTAGTAACACAACCTTTATTACAATGCGATATAGACTATAATATCAACTTAATTTTACTTCTTCGCTAGTCCATTTTTATTAATAAGACGGTACATGTTTTAAGAAGTTGACAACAAAAAAATCTATAAAAAAATTGTATTAAGATTATTTCCTAGCCAGTTACTTATAGTATCTCATGTATTGTTTGGAACATATTCAGCAAATAAATTTGCACTTAAAAAACAGTGGAGTTAAGCTTATTAACTTGTACTTATCAATGTAGGGGTGGGGCACACTATTTCCTGGTGGTCGATAGTCTAGAAATATTGTTGAAAAATTTAAAAGACATTTTTCTTTTAACATCCGCCTTATCTGGTATTAGTTGTTTATCTTCTGACATAAAATATGAATAACTAGCTTTTGCCCGCTGCATTGCCCGCGTGGTTAATAATCCCTCAGAAACATTTTTTCGGGTTAAAAACTGTCCTGTGTACCAAATTTCATGTAAATCGGTTCCGCAGTTTTTGCGTGAAGGAGTAATAAACAAACAGATCTACAAATTTTCGCATTTGTTATATTAATAGGATAAAGATTATGCCTTCAAACCCTTATTAAGTACCAACACAGAGTGACAGTAAGATCCGAGAAAGAGTGGGATTGAAAGAAAAAAAAGAAATTGTTGGTGTTAAAATGCGAAAGGGCATGCTCCGCTGGTTCGGTCATGTGGAAAGAATGACAGATGAAAGATTGACAAAGCAGATATACAATGCGAATGTGGATGGATGTAGGTACCCGGGGAGACCAAGAATCAGATCAATCGGATGTTATCCGAGGGTGGTGTCAAGAGTTTCCGAAACTGGAGTGTTTGTATGAAAAGGATTATGAATGTGAAGGAAGCAAGACAGGTTTGTCAGGATCGTGAGGTCTGGCACTCGATACTCTCTGCCTACACCGTAAGGGACTCGGCGTGAAGATATGTATGTATGTAAGAATGATGAGTATCGACTCGGCCTTGTTGGCACCACCAAATTCCCTATTTCTGCTAATTTGTCGTGTTCCGTGATGGTAGTAGGGTAGCCGACAGAGCTACACATGACTCAAGATCCCTGTCATAAGATAGCCATACGGTAGTAACATCAAAAGCGTCTATAAGCTACGGAACCCCTTTTACCGGAGAAAAGATTCACCGTCACATATTATCGGATCCCGCCTATGCAATAACGGTCGCAAACGCTAGCCTACTTCCAAATACCGACCCAGTAAGCAACAGCACCCGTAACACGAAACTACACCGTCGCCTCCGGTCTTGGAGACGAAGAACCCTTTTTCGCCTAGCACCTACCCCGAGCGATGAGCCCCAACCTCTCCAATCGATCCACCCAGTAACCAGAACGCAGTAGTAAGTCAAGCTTCAGTCTCCCAGGACGGAACCCTTATTATTAGGTTTATAAGAAATAGTCAAATCCATCTAAATATATGTCTCTATGTCTAGGGCTGAGCATCCTGTTCAACCTACAAAGTCCGTTAAAGTGAAGAAAACTCGCTAGGTTAGGGACACGTAACCATTCAAAGAAACCGTTGAAGATATTGGTATATTAAAAAATCTATTAAAACAAACAGGGAAAAAATTCTCAAAAGATGTATCTTATAGTTTTAACAAAAAAAGAGGATAAAAGTTATAGACTCGTTATTTTTCACTAGCAAATAAAGAATCAAGCTTAACGGAAGTAGGTAGCGCTCGTATTAACTACGTTATTATAAAAAATCTTTATTTCACGCATATACAGAAGATATTAAAAAAAGGCATAATAAAAAAATAAATCGGCTTATCTTTATAAACCCGGCTTAATCGTATGAAGAATGGTCAACAAAAAAATAGCGTAACTTATTTTTATTCATTAAAACAACCTTGTGAATTTAGTACTGCCCGAAATTGACGACTTATAACGGTCTGTGTGGGCAAAATTATTAAATGCCTATTTTCCCACTTCCGATCTTCACAAAAAAGATTTTTGGTAAGAAACTAAAATATTTTAAAAAAATAGCCTGGTTAGTGAAGCAGTTCTCGAGTGTTGCGCTGAGCAACACATTTGCCTATTCCTTTTTCAAACGATTGCAAAAAAGAAGGTTAAGATTTCGAGTTTTAGCATCTGATAAATCAGCAATTTGAATTCCTACACTGTCAACAATTTGAATTACTACGCTGTCCTAGCAACCATTTTTATAGTTATTTTAAAGATATTTTTAAAAAAAATATTATTTTCAAATCGTCAATATTTTTTAACATTGTGAAATAACAAATGAAAAAAAAACTGTTTGTCATTATTGAATAAATAATACATTTATCGATTAATTATAATTGCAAAATCTACCTTGCTGTCGGTACACAGGGGATTGAGTGAAAGATATATTCCTTATGTCACTGTAATCTGAAGGTATTGTGCAATCGCTAATCGGCGCGGATCGACGCAGACTCGACTTGAAATTAATAATGATTTATATCACCCGATTAGAGGCATTAGGCTTTAACTCACCGCCATGTCTTTAGTGGTTCGCAGCGCTTTGATACCATCTCATATCACACAGTTATGTTCCTTTTGTACATAAGAATAAGGTTCATATTTCCTTGCACGAAAACGCAGGTGATTGTTGCAATGGCTCAGTGTATAAAGGGATAATAACTTAAATCATTCGTGACAAATATATCCATGTATACATTAGTTGAAATGAGAAAATGTAAAAAGTTCAAGTTGTATACAAAGTAATTCTTAGACGATTGTTTTGAAAGAGTGCGCGCAAGCGGTTAAGGCAAACATTTTAGAGACATTTGTGGCCTTCTGTTAAAAAAAAATACAGCTTTATTTGAAAGTCGATATCTTCATTTCTTTAAAAAACTGTATTTTTGTAATTATACTTGTTAAAAAAATAAGTTGTAAGGAACTCTTTTAGCGGCGTTATGTACTTTTTGTAATGTGTAAAAACTGTTAAACTCGCACAAAGACATGTGACCTGTTGGGTTACTCTGCAGTCTTAATTTCTTGCAAATTAAACATTGGAATCAGATATAATATCATTTTAGATACTCTTAATCACAGTACGTGGAATATTAAAATTCATTCTTCTGCTTCTGCCGGTATCACGGAATGCAACCCGTTGATCTTTTTGGTATGAATTAAGATATGTAGTTTATTAAAATATGATTTGTTTTAAATACTAGGAAGGACAAAGAAAATAATTATGTCCAATTGGTGAACTCCACATTAATAGGAACTCCGAGACTCAAAAGTAGTTCATACTTAGCAAATATACATATTTGTTCAAAAAATATATCAAATACTAGAAAGGGCAAACATAATACGTATGTTTAATTAATGAACTCTATACTAATATGAACTCTCAGCATCAAAAGTGGTTTGTATTCCGTATATATACATATTCGCTCAAATATGAAAAACCATCGTCGCGTGTGACTGTACAATTATAATTATGTGAGAAAACGGGGCTCTTTTTGCATACGCATGTTCGAAGAATTGTAGAGATGATCTCGATAGTACCATGGGTACATGATAGGGGAAAATTAAAAGATAAATTACTTTAATGTTCTTATTTTTTCGTGGAGATTTATTTGATTTCACAGTTCAGACAATTGTTTCTGGTGCTTAAGGCCCCATACTTAGTCAGCCAGAAGAGCCAATCAGCGCACTCCCCCGTTCCATGATTACTATGAAATATTGCGCTCTAAAATAAATGTCTTAAGCGCCAAATCACTATTTTTGACACTATAAAAGTAATTTGAAAAAAAATATAAAAACTGAAACAGTTATCTTTTAGGTATAACACTTATCTACGTTTATGTTAAATCTGGTGTCGATATTTTCATAATTGAAGTAGATAGTTGGGATTTGCTTTCAAAAAAGGGTTAACTTTTTGATTTTTTTCTATCGAGCAAAGTAAAATGTATCGTGTTTTGGAAACACCACTCTTATAAAGCATATTAATGTTAATCTTGTGTATTTTTGTCGCCAAGATCCATAATTGCTTTGTATGAAAAAAACAGTATATTGCTGACGTATTGTAGCATACATGGCCCCTTAAGATTTTATGTAATGCGACTTTTACCGCGCTGGTCTTGGACCTAGAAAAATATAGGCAAATTATTGCAATGCTATGAAACAGCTTATAGCAGCGTCTGTTCTTTTTTCAATTACTGCTGCTATCAGATAGATTTTTGTTTTGAATCGGCCGGCGTACCACCTTATTTAAATGACTTTGAAAAAGGAGGAGGTTATATGTTCAACTTTTACGTTTTTTATTTCTCCGTCATTTCTGAACCGAGTTTTTGCAAAAATATTTTTAATTAAAAAAACGTACTTCCGATTTAGTCCCATTGGCACTAACTCTATATTTGAATGTAATCCCAGGGAAATTAAGGAAGACTTTTTTTTTGATGTACGTAGAGGATTTACTTATTGAAATCCAGGGCGGTTTTTTGCTGTTTTACTGCGAATATATTATCCCTTACGCGGCGTAGGTTCACTGTATGCAACTATCGCTTTCCGATGTGTTGGCCGGTGTGACTACACACCGGTCGCGAACGCTCCCTCCAATCATAGAAGACCTCGCCACGTGTTATCGGATCCCCCGGACCCAACAACCGCGGAAAACGCTATTCTCCCAACTCCAAACCGGAACACGACAATCTCACATCACTTTAACATAACACTACACCGTCGCCGCCGGTCTCGGCGACGAAGACCTCTCTTGCGCCTGGGCCACAAATACTCCTCCACCAAGTCCACCCAGTAACCAGAACGCAGCACCAAGTCGAGGTACGGTCTCCCGGGAGACAGCCCTTGGTGCTGGCGTTGTAGGTAACAGCCCAATCCATCTAAATAATGATGTCTCGAGCTGAGCACTCTGCTCGGCCCACAAAGTTCGGTGAAGTTGTAAAAAATCGTAAGATTAGCAACAAATTAGTCATTCAAAAAAAAAAAGATGTGTTGGCTATATTTTCAACTTATTAACGCAAGAGCATTTAGCTTCAGCTTGAACTTTTAATTTTTTTTTTATTTTAGCTAATTATGAAATATATATTTTTTGAACTTATGCAGAACTTATTGCACTAATATCCTGAAAACTTTGGTATCACTTGGCTATTGCAAATTACATACTATACATATATAATATACATACATATATATCTATTCTGTTTCTTTCTTCTGCTGTATCTTCGTGTCGCTAGACCCGTATCACATTTTTTTAATTTTTAAATATACTAATAGTCATGGTGCTGTTTGGGGTAAAATCCAAAAAAACATTTTACACCCTTTTTTAAACCATAATTGGGGTAAATGAGACAATTTTTATCTTTGTCTTAAGAATGCTATTTGTAAGCTTCATATACGATATATAGAACATGCTATTATGGATTAGTATTAAGGGGTAAAAAATGGAGACAGAGTGATCCAGATTACCCTAAGTGAGACAAAGATGAAATATGGAGAGATTTAGAGATTATGATTCATAAAGTGAGGAGAATGAATGGAAAATGATTACGAGGGGTTTTAAGGCCGGGGATTACAGCGACGTGGGCTATAGAATATTATAGATTCATACTATTTAGATATACAAATGGAATAAACTGAGTGTGTTTTACGGAACTGCGTTAGGAGGATGATGGTTTTCGAGCGTATGTATGTCTATTACTTTGGTACGCTCTAAAACCCAAACGGCTTGACGGTTTTTAGATGTAGTTAAATTGTTTTGTTTTGGTAATTGTTGAATGAGACATTAGCAATATAAATTTTCAAAATGGCGTCTACAAGTGAGTAAAGGGTCGATTTGATTTTTTTGAATCAATTCAGATCAATTAATAACCTCTGTGTCCGGCGTCGAACTTGACATCTTGAGGTCCGGGATTCATCCCCAGATCGGCCCGCAAAAAAAATTAGGAAATGTTTATTTTCAATTTATTTATTAACAAAATTTGGAGATGAGCCTGGTTGGCGATAGGTTTGCCACCTATAACATTGTGGGTCTTAGTGTCTTCGCCTAGTTATGGGTGCCCTGGTTGTGCTTCTGCCTACCCTTTCGGGGATATGGGCGTGAATACACTTGTACACATATACTCTACGTCCGTAGATTATATGTGTCCGAAGGTAATTTACATGTGCGCCGTAAACAAGCTCCAACTCCATTAACTTACAAACGTAGCTACGGTAGCTTCGCACGTTTTCTCATTTTCCAAGATATAATCTATTTTTATTCTAAATTACATTAAAATCAGTTCAATCGTTTTGATGTGAACACGGAACCTAGTATTTTTGTCATTTTAAATTCAATGAAATTTTCGTATTTTGTCATAACACTAAATGTTGCTTGCAGCTAAGCTCTTATAAAATTTAGTTCTCTTCCGAAAACGAAAACCCGTTGTTGATATCAATAGAAAAAACAAAAAGTAGCCTGCACCCTTTTCCAAGCTCTAACCTATTTTATTCCAAATTCCATTCAAATCTTTTAATCCGTTTAAACGAGAAAACACACAGTTATATATCGAGTCGAAGTCATCAAATAAAATGTTCTTCATTTCTAGTAATAACACTTTTGCATTTAGTATGATTGTACTTTCTATCAATCGAGTACATAGAGCATGGCTTGTCAGTGTGAAAGATATCAGTAAATCAATTATACCGTCAGATTAACGTGGAGATGAGCTCGGATGCTGAACAAAGGGGCCGAGGGGACTGCGCGTGACTACGAATAAACGGGTATTTATATTGATACACGTTTGGAAAGTACGGATGAATGTTCTTTATCTAAATATTAAAATACTGACAATCTCTTTGAAGAATCAGGGGTGGTGAAACTTTTGTACTTTTGATTTTTTAATTAATATTTTTGACAGCCTTTGCTCACCGCAAAAATGATAAAGATTATAAGTATTGAGGTATTGAGTATTGAGGTTTCGATAAGTAATTATTGACGAGGCTAGGGTTTGATTACTGACATATTTTACTACTTCTTTGCTGGATTTCACCGTCGAATTTAAATGAGATCAACGTAAACAAGCGTTTAGTCAATTATCTCCATTTTATTGTCATAGAAAATCTGGATAATGTAAATAAATGCAAATATTTACGCCAGATCCCTTACGAAGTAGGCAGAGTCAAGAGTAACAGACTTCACGATGCTGGCAGATCTGCCTGCTTTCTTTCACATTTATTAGCCTTCCCATACAAACACGCCGGTTTCGGAGACTCTAGACACCATCCCCGGATAATACCGAACCAACATGACCGAACCAGCGGAGCATAATAATAGGATAATGTAAATATTATAATATTACCCCGTGTTGGTCCGGACTTCTTTCCAGAATAGACCATCTGCCTTCCTGCCAGGCAGCTCGTAAAAAACGAGCATAGGCTTACCTTCACTAACACCGTGACATCTGACTAGGTGGTAGAGTTTCGCAGCGACTCACCCGGATTGGTACCACCGCCTTACTTATTCCTGCCGCCATAACGTCATGACGTGTTCCGGTTTGAAGGGTAAGGTAGCCGGTAAACTTACTTTGGCTCGAGGCCTAAGATCTCGATCTCAGGTTGGCAACGCACCACTACCACCTTTGGTGTCTCTAGGCGACGTAAATTTCTTACCATCAGGAAATCCATCTGCTTGTTTGCCTTCCAATTTCATAAAAAAAAAGAAAAAACTTAGTTTTTGTAGGCCCGGTTTTTTAATATGATCAGTGAAATCAGCCCTTAGTACGGATAACTGTCATACCACAGAGTGGCATCATAACTCCTAAAACGAATGGACCGATTTCAATGAGATTATTTCGTTTGAGAGCTGATCTGATCAAGATTAATCTTTGTTTCATTACTAATAGGTTATGTTGGGAGCTATTTAAATTAAAAAAAATATATTCATTTTTTTATACATTTTTTTAAAAAAGTTTATGAATATGTATGTGTTTAGGTTGACTTCGAGCTAAAAACCACAGGTAATGCTATTTTTGTTAAAACGCGTAAGCCTTTCTTGCCTCGTTGATGTCCAGAAAAATTTTGGTTTATTAGGTATGTACAAAAATGTGACGAATAAATAAATGAATGTAATGATTATTTGAAGTATCTAAATCAGAGGTTCCCAAACTTATTTCATGTAACGCCCACTTTGAAAATCAGTTGTTTTGTAGCGCCCCCCCCCCTCGTTTTTTTCTTGTCAATAACCTCAATAACATATTTGTTGCGCTTAGTTTAAAAAAAACATTTTTTTCAAGATTTATACCGCCCCCCTCTAGGCTTCCAGCGCATACAAGGGGGCGTTATCGCCCACTTTGGGAAAGGCTGATCTAAATTATGTTTTTTTTAATATTTTTATTTATTATTTTGATACGTAACCCTAAAAGCCACTGAAGTTATATACTGAAGCGTCATGAATTCATAATCGTACACGTGATAAAATTTAATTTCGCGCTCGTGCCGAAGCAAAAAAGGCAAAGAAGAAACCTTTTACATAAGCAATGCACAAATAATTTTCGATATTTATAATGCAATCGCATAAAAAGGTTCGACCGGAAGTCGGGACCGGTGCCAGGGAACTGTACATCTTTTGTAGTTCGATTTACGTGTCTCGATTGACATATGACTGCATACCCACTTGATTACCATTTATGTCACTTGTTTTTTGGCAATTGTAATACTAATTTGTTGCAATATCATTTGCCGTGCTGATATTTTATTTGGCACTAGCGGTTTACGAGCAAGTAAAATTCCATTTGGAATAAAATGAAAATATTTCTCTATTAGGTTTTTGACAGTAATAATTTTGACCATGGGTTTTTGGGTAATAAAGATACGCCAGCAAACCAAAGATGTTAGTTGTGCATTGTAAAGCTGGATCTATAAAGTTCAATTCCCTTGGCAACACTAAAATTGTAGTTATAGAAATCTGAGTAAATTTTTTACAGCTAATTTTGATGTTTTTATTTTATAGTTATTACAAAATCAAAGCGTACAAATAGTAACTACAATTTCAACACTAATCCTCTCAGTAATAAAACTTACGAGCCTGTTGATCTGGTGTGTAACTACACTTTTGCTAATAAAAAATGAAGAATAAGAAGTTACACGCTAGATCAACGGGCGCGTAGTTATATTAGTATTTAAAATGTAAACATGTAAACAATGTAAACATGTTACCCCCTGGTAAGGCATTGTTTACATTATAAAACTTTTTTACATTTTAAATGTTACAGATTCAAATCCTGTCTAGAACGAAATTTTTGCTTACTTTAAAATTTATAGATACGTACTAATTGTTTATCCAATCTTCCTATATTAACAAAAAACCGTGTCATTTTAAAAAATAACTTTGGATTATGCTGAAAAACAAAACATAATAGTTTTACAATCTAAAGAAGCCAGTGTGTTTGTACCCAAGGGATTCCGCTAAGTTAAGCGGATGCATGGAACAGGCATCCGTTCGAGCGAAAAATGGCATGAGCGAAAACGATGCAATCGCGTGCGTATAGTAGGGTTTGTTCGTTTTTCAAAATACGAAAGCATATAAAACCTCCGTGATATCTTAATACATATAATTCTTGTGTTTGTCACTGAACTCCTCCTAGATAACTGGAGCGATTTTGATGTTTTTTTTGTGTGTGTTCAAGGGAATTCGAGTATGGTTTAGATTCACAATTTGGTCCTCTGGAAATTTTTTTTCATTTTTTATTATTTGTAAGTAGTCGTTGATTTTGGAATGTTTCACATTGGGTCCGGCAGACTGCGCTACTATCAAAGCATTAATGTCAGTTAGTTTGCTGGGTCAGCTAGTAATCTTATATAATTATTATTTTACATAATTTTCTGCCAAAACGAACTATTAAATATGAATCTTCAAAGACATACCTGAAACTCCTTTATTGAGGAGGTTGTTATAAGCTTCTTTCTTTGGAGAGATATGTGGGGCATGTGAGGGCCTCTCATGATGTACTGGCGCTGATGGCGGTCGAGGAGCTGTTCTCTGCTCGGGCGAGTGTCGAGGGGGAGTCTTGCTACGCCTCAGCTCAGAGGATGAGCTCTGAAACAATGAGAGTATGGATGTTTTTTTTATTTGAGACAAACGATACCGCAGTCGGATTATTAAATTAATCTTACAGACGAGTATTATTTGCAGGACGCTCTATATCCCATTTTTTTATGATATTGGAAGGCAAACAAGCAGACGGATTTTCTGATGGTAAGAAATTCACGGCACCTAGAGAAAGCAAAGGTGGTAATGGTGCGTTGCCAACCTGAGGCCGGGATGTTAGGCCTCGAGCAAAATTAAGTTTACCGGCTACCTTACCCTCCCTTAATGATGGCGGCAGGAATAGGTAAGGTGGTGGTACCAATCCGGGTAAGTCGCTGCGAAACTCTACGACTTAGTCAGATGTCACCATTGTCGACACATGTTTTCATGATAAATGAAACAATATAATTAAATAATTATAACGTTCTAAAGAAAAAAAGAGAAAACAAGATGGTGTTGGTTTTCATTTATATTTTGTCGATTTTCCTTGTGAAAAAGGAAGGTTAATCACAATTTTATGGCAATTTTTCCTTTATCATTTCATACTATATTTTTACTTACTTACCATGTACTATGTAAAGCTAAAATTAAAGTACGGAAAGGCAGTGATCCCTAACCGAACATGTTTCTGCATAGCACTCTATCATCAGTATACATAATATATAATCGCAGAATCTGATCAGGAATCAAAGAACTCTAAATGGGTATGTGCTCACTTAATATAGTTATTGCGATATCCAGAAAATAGTAATCTACAATAAAATCATTTTATTCAAATTGACATATTGCGTCAGTTTTCAAGAAGCAATCATGAGCTCGCACTGAAAACGTTGATTGGGTAGGTTCATAGGTTTGACCACAGCACAGCAAATCTAGCTTTTTTAATAAAGTTACATATATACATACATACATATCTTCACGTCTAGTCCCTTACGGGGTAGGCAGAGAGTATCGAGTGCCAGACCTCACGATCCTGACAAACCTGTCTTGCTTCCTTCACATTCATAACCCTTTTCATACAAACACGCCGGTTTCGGAGACTCTTGACACCATCCTCGGATAATAAATAAATAATAAATAATAATAATAATAATAATAAATAAATAAATAATAATAAAGTTAAACATGTCAAAGTCACACTTCGCAAAAATAAAAATAACTTTAGATAAAACGTATAGCTATTCGGAAGAAATTAGCTATCAGATACCAAATAATTCAAATATATGAACATTCCAATCTCTCTAGCAATTTGAGTCACTACAAAATGTATAATTGCACTTATTAAGTAGCCACAAATCACATTACCGCATTTTTTGTGGCATAAAACAGCAAACAAGAGATAGCTGTGGCTTATTCTATTAATATTATAAATGCGAAAGTTTGTAAGTATTGATGTATGGATGTTTGTTACTCTTTCACGCTCGAATGGCTGAACGGATTTGTCTGAAATTTGGAAGACAGATAGATTGTGACCTGCATTAACATATAGGCTATTTTTAATCCCGATCGCACACCGGGTTTCTGTGAAAACGCGGGCGAAGCCGCAGGTAGCAGCTAGTAAAACAATAAAGCTTAATGTTTAATAATTTAAACACAACAGAGAAACGAGAAGAGAAATTAAAAACGATTTAACACTACTTAAACATTCAGAAAAAAATTAACTATCAAGAAAGAAAGCATTTAATAAAAAGAAGATTGAAGTTCCAAGTAATGTTTTAGAGATAGATTGGATTATACTGGCGGATCAAAACATATCCGAGAAAATATCTTAATCAAAGAAGTATAAAAACAACCTTTAATTACTTTTTGCAGATGATTTTTTTTATGATATTGAAAGGCAAACAAGCAGACGGATTTTCTGATGGAAAGAAATTCACACCGCCTAGAGACACCAAAGGTGGTAATGGTGCGTTGCCAACCTGAGGCCAGGATGTTAGGCCTCGAGCAAAAGGAAGTTTACCGGCTACCTTATCCTCCGAACCGGAACACGTCATGACGTTATGGCGGCAGGAATAGGTAAAGCGGTGGTACCGATCCGGACGAGTGGCTGCAAAATTCTACCACCTAGTAGGATGTGACGGTGTTAGTACCAGTACGCCTATGCTCACCTTTTACGAGCTGCCTGGCAGAAGGCAGATGGTCTATCCTGCGAAGGAGCCTGACATTTTAAGTCAGAGTTACAGATACAACCTAAGCTAATATAGAGTATAATAAAAAAGGGGTAAAACATTATCTTTACGTTGTTTACACCAACGACAAACTAATCTAATAGGACTGAAAATAATTTAAACAAATCGAGATTCAAATTGGACACTTGCACATTGACAATCGCCGCAATATGTTCATGAGCTCCCACTGATTACACTGATTAAGTGGCCACAGCTTGACCACACCGATGTTCAATAGGAGATAACATTGGCACAAATACCAATACATTGGAACAAATTTAATATAACATTAAAAAACAAATTTTAATAAAAGGTTTAGTACAGATGAAACGAAATGAGCGTAAAATTCAAAGTAATTTTAATATTTTAACGTGATTTTTTATAAAGTAAAGTAGTACATACTATTTAAATTATGCGCTTCGGCTATATTCGTCTAGCTTCGGAAATCCGAATGTATTATATATACCTCTCTCTATATATATATATATATATACCTCTCTCTCTCTCTCTCTCTCTCTCTCTCTCTCTCTCTCTCTATTTATTTTGCAAAGTCATGTCTTGCCTATGAGTAATGTCCTGATATCTTTGTTCGCTAAATATTACGACCTCACGCACAAAATAATTTTATATTCTAAATATGATTCGTTGTAACATACGTAGATGTTACTCAATGTTTCTTTTGCAGAGTCATCATAAGATCAATATTTATATAGCTTTTAATTTAATTTTTAGCACGCGTTTTAAATTGCTTAAATCAATTAATTGGAAATAAATGATCATAACATGTTAAAAATTGGACATTTTTCTAAAGTGTAGCTAAATTTTAGACTGCACCAAACGAGCACAGCGTGTAAAATTTTTTTTGAATTTTTTTTACAACAATATTTTGCATTTAAGCGACGTTTTACAATCTTCAGTCTATAATGCTACGCGACTCATGTGTATCTTAAAAAAATATGAATCACGATTACCTACTATTAATATATGTAGTTATTTTTTATTATTATTTTATACGAATGTGGATGGATGTAGGAACCCGGGGAGACCAAGGCTGACATTTCACGATCAGATCAATCGGATATTATCCGAGGGTGGTGTCAAGAGTCTCCGAAACCGGCGTGTTTGTATGAAAAGGGTTATGAATGTGAAGGAAGCAAGACAGGTTTGTCAGGATCGTGAGGTCTCGCACTCGATACTCTCTGCCTACATCGAAAGGGACTTGGCGTGAAGATATGTATTTTTATTATTTTTTTCTTGCAAATGGTTTTTGAAGCTAGAACTTTCTGTTTCAAAAAATTACCTAATTAGTATATGCAAAATGATTCATAACACATTTAATTCAGTCATTGTAATAGCTACCGAAACACTTTGATATCATTACAAATAACAAATCATTATGATAATCATTTTTTGTGAGAAATAACCAAATTGATTATAAGAAGTTTTATAACTTTAAACAGCCAACCAAACCGAAACAACTGTTATATTATTTGCAAATTGTATAATTTTACATTCACCAATCTTAATAATTGTATGTCATCATGGTCGGCTAGTTTCTAGGTACAATAAAACTAATACGAATGGCGGAAGAAATATTTTCTTTTCATAACAACATAGTATAAAACAAAGTCGTTTCCTCCGTCCCTAACCCTTTGTATGCTTAAATCTTCAAAACTACGCAACGGATTTTTATGCGGTTGTTTTAATAGATAAAGTGATTGAAGTGGAAGGTTTACATGTATATTTCATAACTGTGCGAAGCCGGGGCGGGGCGCTAGT
>NJDC01004074.1:228011-247574 GCA_002245475.1 Calephelis virginiensis
CATTATGATAATAATTTTTTGTGAGAAATAACCAAATTGATTATAAGAAGTTAACAGCCAACCAAACCGAAACAACTGTTATATTATTTGCAAATTGTATAATTTTTAATTCACCAATCTTAATAATTGTGCTATCATGGTCGGCTAGTTTCTAGGCACAATAAGACTAATACGAATGACCGAAGAAATATTTTCTTTTCATAACAACATAGTATAAAACCAAGTCGCTTCCTCCGTCCCTAACCCTTTGTATGCTTAAATCTTCAAAACTACGCAACGGATTTTTATGCGGTTTCTTTAATAGATAGAGTGATTGAAGAGGAAGGTTTACATGTATATTTTATAACTGTGCGAAGCCGGGGCGGGGCGCTAGTATACCATAAACGAAAAAAACGACAAAAAACAAAACAACTCAGATAGCACTTACGTTCAAAAAGCTACAAATCACCCCAATGAAAGTATTGATACGGAGATGATTTAAATAAATGAACCTAATAAAATCGCAAAGAACAATGAGCAAAGCAGCCCTTAACATGAGCAATTGTTAGACGAGGAAGCCAATAAGCGGCTCGGGCATAGAATCGTCGATTCGCGCCACAGATCTGTCTAATATCGTATTGGAATTTGTGATGCCGTTTGACCCCTGTTAACCCAGATTACGCTTCTCGGCGCCTGATTCGTCCTCGACGAGCCTGATTGTGTTGTGACACAAACTGTAATGTATTATGTGTTAACTCTTGCTGCAATCACAGCTAGCAAGTACAATTACAATGGGCATGTTTGCCGAATTGACCGAACTTACAATTAAGCGTTTCGCACCCGCCAATTAGTCTGACGTAAGCTCAGAGACAAATCTTAGTAATCTGTGAAAATTTGTTTTTTCAAGATGATTCTAGCAGTAGAGATTCTAATCTTATGTTATAAAGAGGAAAGATTTGATTTTTTGTTTTGTTTGAAACGAATACTCCGAAACTACTGGACCGATTCAAAAAATTCTTTCATATTTAGAATGCTACATTATCCCTGAATGACATAGGGTTTGTTTCATCAAAATTGGTGAAATAGAAGCCAAGTTACGCAGGCAAAGCTGCGTGAAACTGCTAGTGATTAAATATAAGAAATAGTAATCAAACGTACATCGATGTTTTCAGGTGAATACTATGCTTATCTTTTTTTCAAATACTAATTTCCATACTCTTAGTACCACTACATACATTCGGATAATTCCGAAAGGAAAAAGCAAAAAGGAATTCAGTAAATACATGACACATGTTTTAATTAATTGTTTTAAATTCGGAATCCAAAGCTCAGTAGAATGGCGCTTACCGATTTAGGAAAAAACTCGAAAATATATTTAATAATAACAAAAAACGTAATTATTCAAAATTTTTTATAGGTATAAATTAAAATGTAACATATATTTTGTGATTAGTATTAAAAAATGCTAAAATTGGGGAGAAATTTTGACATTTTATTATCTTTTTGTTTATTACAAGATATTGGTAGAGGTTATCAATGCTCTGCTACCTGTATTGTCTTTAGGTGTTAGATAATTAATTACCTTTAGTATATTCATTTTTTTATACAAGAGGAGGAAATCAGTAAGTGGGTCACCTGATGGAAAGTGATCACCGCCGCCCACGGACATCCGAAACATCAAGAGTATCACAGATGCGTTGCCGACCTTTAAGGAATGGGTACGCTCTTTTCTTGAAGGTTCCTAAGTCATAATCGTTTGGGGATACCGCTCTCGAGGTAAGAAATGTCTTCGGAATCGCACAGTAGTAGATCGCCACGCATTATGATGATGGACATGTTACTTTAAACTCTGTCGCGATTTACTTTGATTACTTTCGTTAAAAACGCTAAACACTGATGGGTAATGATTAGTATTTAGTGTAAATAGATAAGTCTATTAGTAAATATTTAGTACAATGTAATCATAACCCCAATTTATCTCCTAATATGCTTCTTAATATTTATAATCAAACAAACCAATTTGGTTTCGTAAACTAATCAATTGTTAATACACATTAGCTATCAATAACAAATATTCGGTTTAATTGTAACGTGAGAAATTATGAACTTGGTCCATGTAAAACAAAACATTTGCATTTTTCATAGGCTATAGCACCGAACAAACAAGGCTCTGCTGATGGTAAGAGATAATATCTGTGACCTATAGACACCATAGATTTTTTTATGATAATGGAAGGCAAACAAGCAGACGGATGTCCTGGTGGTAAGAAATTCATGCCGCCTAGAGACACCAAAGGTGGTAATTGTGCGTTGCCAACCTGAGGCTGGGATGTTAGGCCTCGAGCAAAAGTATGTTTACCGGCTACCTTACCCTCCGCGCTCTACCATTTCCTACTTGGCGGCAGGAATAGGCAGAGCGGTGGTACTAATCCGGGCAAGTCGCTGCGGTACCCTACCACCTAGAAGGATGTCACGGTGCTTACGGTAAGCCTATGCTCGCCTTTTACGAGCTGCCTGGCAGGAAGATTCTGCAAAGGAACCCGGACCGGTTACTCTTCAATCTCGAAATCATGGAAATTGGAAATTGAATTTGGATTTGTGTGATTAGTCTAACCGCCTCTGTTGTCTAACGATTCACGTTTTGGACTTGACTTCATGAGGTCGCAGATTCGATTCCCGGTTCGGGCAATAAAAATATGATTTTTTTCCAATATCCTAGTAAAAAAATGTTGCTCATGATTGGACGTGAGCCCGGTTTGGCGATAGATTTGCCACCTATCCCACTGTGGAACTTAGTGTAATCGGCTGGTCGTGGAGCCCTGGTTGTGCCTCTGCCTACCTCTGCATGGATATAAGCGTGAAGATATTTTACTTCACTTCAGATTCAATAAATTTGTTTCGAACTTAATGTTAGTAATTAACTAATACTGTGTTCAAGATTACCGAAAATGATATATTTCCAATTTGCTTCAAATCACATGAATTTAAAATTTTAAAGTGACCTCTAGAGGGGAGTACTACTATTTAAATTATGCGCTTCGGCTTTACACTTTTGACTCTTTTACACTTTATACTTTTTTCTTTTTAAATTGGCTGACATAATTTAAATGTAAGCGAAATGATTGATAACGTAATAACAACTCTATATAAGATATCTTTAAAATACATTCAGATTTCCGAAGCAGCCGAAGCGCATAATTTAAATAGTACCTACTACTTTAAGTTAAATAGGGTACATATATTTTAATTATAAGAAATCACTCGTCTACAATTATCAAAAACCCGAACGTAACACAATCAAAACTTTCCTAATTAATTTTCTTTAAAAAAATAAGAGACAAAATGATATTTTTTCACATGATCCACCTACTCTTATCATGTTGCATTACTCTGTATTACTAACATATATCGCAAATAGTTATACAAATTTTCATCCTTAAGTAATTAAACAATATCTTCTAGTACAGTACATAAAGCTTAACTACTGTCAGTTATAGTAATCTGCGAATGTCACATAAGATCACATTAGAAGTAATACACATTTAATTATTTGTAAAGTTATCTAAGCGCGTACATTCAAATACAAGAGATAAAGGTTGTGTAATGTTAATACTGATTCCGGCATTATGAATCTATATCTATGTTATAGTTAAACAATAC
The DNA here is from genome assembly GCA_002245475.1 of Calephelis virginiensis. Lineage (NCBI taxonomy): Eukaryota > Metazoa > Arthropoda > Insecta > Lepidoptera > Riodinidae > Calephelis > Calephelis virginiensis. Next base: position 231,651 of record NJDC01004074.1, read on the forward strand.
GAGGTTGTTGCTAAGCTTTGATTTATTTAGGGACTAACCGACCCAGCGAACTTCATATCGCTTGACATTAACAGCTATTAATGTTTTTAAAAAAAAATTTGAGTGGTGTCAAGGGACACCCGGATGGATCGAAGTATATATAAGTATATGTAATATTTATTATGTCCAAAAAACCTGTATACACTCAACAAAAACAATCGTCGCGACACCACAGTGTTCAATGCGAAATAGAAATGAAAATATTTGGCTTGCTTTCTACAAGAGACAGAGAGAGACAGACAGAGAAACATGCGCACGCTGTACAGCTTACAGCAAAAAGTGTCCTTACAACTTGTCGTGAGATTTTTTCTGACTAGTCCCTTTCACAACACAATTTTCCCTTATTTTTTTCCAGTTTTTCTCCTTATGTAAACCTTCTCTTGGCAACTATCGAAAAAAACGCGTGATGCGATGCGAAGTGAGATGGGGATTAATATATATATATAGGTCTCAATTTTTAATGGAAAATGTTGACTTCATGCCTTAATAAAATATAATAGACATCTCAGTCCGGCCGTTAGACGCTTTAATTGAAGTACAGTTAGATAATAACAAAGTAATAATATTTCAAATTATGAATCAAATGTCTACAAAGCATAAGACATGAAGCACATGACGCTTGATGTACGTTGTTCTACTGAAGCTGTAGTGTTACGCCTAGTGTGTCTACGGGCTACCCTCCAGATCAGAACATGATACTACCATTATTATGGAAAGTACCCCGTGTTGGTCCGGAATAGACCATCTGCCTTCCTGCCAGACAGCTCGTAAAAGGTGAGCATAGGCTTACCGTCACTAGCACCGTGACATCCTACTTGGTGGTAGAGTTTCGCAACGACTCACCCGGATTGGTACCACCGCCTTACCTATTCCTGACGCCATAACGTCAGTGCTTGCCTTTGACGTGTTCCGGTTCAGAAGATAAGGTAGTCAGTAAACTTGCTTTTGCTCGGGGCCTAACATCCCGGTCTCAGGTTGGCAATACACCATTACCACCTTTGATGTCTCTAGGCGGCGTGAACCAACAGGAAATCCGTCTGCTTGTTTTCCTTCCAAGATCATAATAAAAGGTATAGGTAGGTGGATCCCTACTCTGGCATGTTGATGTACAATTTTCGCACTAGAACAATCATATAAGTCGTGTGATTCCAACCCTATACTCAATTATTTTTCAGTAGAAGCTAAAAAATTCGTATATTTCTCTCTACTTGGGAGATATCGAGGATTGGATAGAAGTCAAATTTTCAAAGTCGGTTTATAAGGTATTTAACAAAGATAAATTAAAAAGAAAAGTAGAAAATTGAATTAGCGATAAAACAAGTCAAAAATTGCAAAAAAATAAAAAATGGAGTTAGCGGTTATTGTATTCTTACGACTCATACAATGTACGTTTTGCTGATATCTAAGATTTGAATTTCGTTTTTTCAATAACAATATCTAGAATTAAATATAACATTTCTACAAAAATATAACCAATCTTATATAGAATTGTTAGATTCACTAACTAATTTTAAGAATCCCTTTTTATAATATTTAAATAAATAAATAAATCATCTTTATTTCACATAAACCTACAAGAGGCACTTGTGACTATATAATAATAAATCTACCACCGGATCGGAACGCGGCCGCACACTGAGAAGATCCGGCAAGAAACTCAGCAGGCTTGTCTTTTTTTCTTAGTTTACAATATATTTACAATAATTTATGTAATGATACATTATATATTATAAGAGATTGGCATGAGGAGCAATTAATCCCAAGCAGTCTTATCTGCTAAATATTCAGCAATGTTATAATAACCCTTTTGATTTAATTTACATTTAACACTTTTATTAAATTTATTTCATTGTTATTCGTTACCGTCTCCCTAAATTTTTCAACCTTCGGACATGGCGTCAGAATTTAAAGTATTATGCCCATCATCTTGATGCGTGGCGATCTACAACTGTGCGATTCCGAAGACATTTCTTACCTCGCACAACAGCTTTATGGAATCAGTTACCGAGGGCAGTATTCCCAAGCAATTATGACTTAGGAACCTTCAAGAAAAGTGCGTACTCATTCCTTAAAGGTCGGAAACGCATCTGTGATACTCCTGGTGTTGCGGATGTCCGTGAGCGGTGGTGATCACTTTCCATCAGGTGACCATTGCTCGGTTGCCCCCTCTTGTATAAAAAAATACATATGAAAACTTTAAACAACGCCTCTATTCGTAATTTCAGACCAAAAACATTCCTGATTTCATTAGCTATTGCCTAACGTCCTCTATAATAACTAACGGTAAAGGCTCTGATCGTAAATTAGCTAGGAGTATTAAATAAATTTCCAAATGATGACAGGAACTGAACAACTACATCATTCAAGCTACAGATGTTGCTCGTTTATAAATAAAATCTTAAACTGTCATAAAGATCTGTTGCTTATCTGTTGAATACAGGGGCTCTACGTAATTGTGACAGTCAAACAACGCCAAAACACGATAGTAACATTTACTGTGGTATTACGCGTTTTGTCTATCACACTAAGGCACGATTAATTTATGTCCCACTTATTTGTACGAGATAGCGTTTAGAAACGTCTTGTATTTGTATATCATGTGGGCTTATCTTTTAATTCTTGAGCTGTCAACATGTCCCCTGGTTTCTCCTTGAGATGAAACATTCCACGAGTTTTCATCAGCAACGCCTTTAACCTAAAAGTAATTTAGTTGCAGCTAAACGACTTTTAGGTTATTTTCAATGAGGTACATACGCCTAAGATGGCCCAGTTCTTAAGATGGCTCATTTTCAATCATTTTGTATTTTTTTTAAATCTGAAAGAGTTTAAAATAGCACCTAAGTACAGAACATAGTAATAATTAAATAATTTAAACTCTTCCAAGCTTCTAAAACATTAAATATTGAAAATTGGCCATCTTAAGAACTGGGCCATCTTAGACGCGAGTATCTCACTAACTCAAAAATATAGTTACCACTAGCTGCCTATTCCAGCTTCGCTCGGATAGTAATTTTTTTGGTCATAAATTGAGATGTATCCTATCTTTTAAGTTGGATCAAACTGCACACGGTGTCCAAATTTGATTAAAATCGAGCAAGTAGTTTAGGAGTCCATCGCGAAACAACAATGTGACACGTAATTTATTTATATATTAGGATAATAGAAGTATGTTCAAGTTTGTAGCCGTTTAGCAAAACTTTTTATTAAAAGATTCAATAAACAACTAAATTGAGTTGCTCGACCCATGAATCTAACCCGAGTCCTCATTTAGTCAACGCTAACACCAGAAGCAATGCTAATATTATATTAGACTGATCTAAAATGTAAAGATCACTACTCTATGAATATAACGTTACTTTTAGGACACAGTGTTCTAAAATTAAAACGAAAGCAGATTTTTTGTAGTTGCTGAGAGTACCACATGAGTTTTGGCAGAATTAAGACAAAGAATAAAAACAGTTTTATGTATGTATGTAGTTATACAGTTTTAAATGTCACTTGATGAAATTAGACAAAGATACCGTTTTAACTAAAACTAAATTGTCATAAGTCACACTATTTTAAATAATTTGAGTCTCATTTTACGAAAACGGGTGATAACTTGTAACAAATTAATTACCTTGACTAATGGCAGATGCTTACGATAGGCGTAGGCCAGACATTTGAAAAAAGAATACTACACACTAACAAGGCATAACCGAGGCTTATGGAGGAATTGTACTCCAAATTCCAATCACCAACACAAAGGAAGTAATACGGTACTGGTAGAGTAGCAATTTGCTTATAACAGAGTAAAAGCGAAAAAGTATAAGAAAAAAGATTCGGAAGCTAGTTGTAGTAGTAAAATCTAATTAGTTAGGTGCGTGTTGGAAATATACTAGTTCTTAACAAGTAAAAATAAACATAAAAAATATGAAAAATGACAATAGTTAGAAAACTCAGAATAAAGTCAATAATAGTTAAAAGACAAAACTAATTTGAATGGTGACAAATACTTCATTTTTGATAAAACTTTTACTTTGTCAACATTGCTGTTTTTTTTTAGAGAAACAAAGGATAAATAAATGTAAAATAACTAACAGAGATATTAAATGATGTTAGTAGCATTTTTTTTAAATACCTTTGTGTTTTTTAAACGCCGTTTCAACTAAAATTGTATATTTTGTTAAGTCAGTAAGTAAATTTAAAAAAATGCAACTTGGTTTTTATGTTATAAAAAAGAGAACAAACATGCTGCTTTCCGATAAGAGACTACGGTGACCTTTAAACACCACGGATGTTATAAATGCATAGCTATCCCGTGGCCGAATTGTTAGGCCAATTATGTATGTTTACCAGATTTAAGATGGCAGGAATTGATAAGACGATGGATCCTTCTGACGAGTTGCAGCACAGAACTTTAACACCAGTGGCCTTATTTGTCCGTATATGCATTTAACCTACGCTCGCCTCCTACGAGCTGTTTTGCAAGAAATAAGATTGTATATTTTAAATAGGAAACCCTAACCAGCACGGGGAAAAGAAGTCAGATGATATTATATTCTACATAGGAAACCCTGACCAACACAGAGCAAATTTCAAAAGAACCACCATTTATAAATAATTTTGTAAAGTTTATAATAAATAACTTTCCAAGTGGTGAATAATAGATATGACGTCAACTAATTTGTTTGGATTAAAAGTCGTATAAATTGGGTTTCAAGAGATAAAATAGTCAAATACCTAGATGGAAGTTTTTATATGTTTATTTTAAACATTATGCGCAGAGCAGATATATCGTGATAAGAGTTCAAACAAATCAGCCTGACACACGTACAATATGAACGGAAAACAATAAACAATAATCTAAGAACAGATAACATTTTTGTTGAAAATATATATTTTAAATGTGTTTCTACTGAGCAACCGCGAAAGTGTGTATATCTGAAAGTATGTATATACAAACTTTAAGTCAAACCTGCTATATCTATTCAAATTACTTTTAACATAGAAATCGATTACATCTTAAAGCAAGACATAGGTTACCATTTATCCCGATATACTTATTTCATATTTTGACAGTTTAAAACTAGCAAATTGAGCAAGTTGAAGACACGGGCAAAGCCAGGTTAAATAAAAATTAAGTTATGCAAAAAAATTAAAATTATCTTTCCACTATTCCATATCAATATTACTTATAAGTGTCGCATCATATTTGTAGCTCAAAATCTTCAAAATGCTGGTGGAAATAACAAAAAATAAATTGAACGTTAATCACAAAATATTTAAATAAAAGCAAAGGAATTATAAATTATAAGTACAGCTAGGGCACCCTTTATTAGTCGACAACACTTAAGTTCAAAATGTGATTAATAGCAAACCTATCATCTAATACCGGGCAGTTATCTAATCCCTGGCAAAGTTGTTTGTATTAGAAATTGAAAACACACATCAAATTTAAATGAACGAATTAAAAAAAAATGTTTGTCTGTTATTACAATTAAAAAGCCAAATGCTAATGACATCGACGCTTTTTGACTATATAAAATTAAAAAAAACAACAAAAAATTAATAAATAAACATACCAAGTTCGTCATTGTTTATGCTCGTGTGTCCGAACGAATTCTGGACCAAATCTGGATTTATGTTTTTATTTCAAGCCGATTTAATAGTTACATCAGTTAGTTATCTCAACTATTGGGGCACCTCAGTGCCATGGACGTGACCCGAGTGATTTTTACCATCGGAGTTATAACGTGGTTCGATATGGATGAGTTATGATAATTACATGTGAAATATTACTTTAATTGGAGATAAGGCTATGAAATCAGTAGAAAAATCAGTGGTCAAATTTGTTTTATAGAATATCATCACTATATATCGTAAAAGGCGAGCATAGGTTTACCGTCACTAACACCGTGACGTTAGACTAGGTGGTAGAGTTTCGTAGCGACTCACTCGGATTGGTACCACCTGCCGCTATAACGTCATGACGTGTTCCGGTTGTTCATGTTGTTGATGAGAAAGTAGCCGGTAAACTTGTAACTCGAGGCCTAACATCCCGGTCTCAGGTTGAAAACGCACCATTACCACCTTTGGTGTCTCTAGGCGGCAGAAATTTCTTACCATCAGGAAATCCGTCTGCTTGTTTGCCTTCCAATATCATAAAAAAATGTCATAGTTGTAAGTAAGTTAAATAGGTATTTCATTAACAAGAATGATCAGCGGAGCTATTCCGTATCTTTTTACGGCCAACATTGATAATCAATCCTAATCCAAAACTTGATGCCCAAGATTGATATTTTGATCCATTTTTTTGTTATCGCTTGCCAATAACATATCTGTGGACATGATAAATATGGCAATTAGGTATAGGATAGGCCGGCGGATACGCAGCTATCTAGATTGCTTGAAATCCATCTTTAGAGATACATTATTAACATTTGCCGTTAGTGAAGATCACTGGGTAAAGTGTACTTCAAATAGCTGTCAAATGAAGAGTTCCGTATTTGCTATCCCTTGTGATCAACAGAAATACAATGGAGATAGCAAATANNATAGATTAAATGTACTATTATATATTCTTTAAGTTAAGAAACAGGCCGGCAAATGTTCAGAGAAAAACTGTATATCAGAGATCAGAAAATCTATATATCAGAAACTTTTGTTACCTGTAAAAAATAATTGTTTGCTTATACGGGTAAATACGCGCTATACTATCATCTTACAAGAGCACAACCAAGAGTTCCGACAAATCCCTAAATCGACAATGCTACGTAAACCTCGTACATTCTCTCCCTGTATGGATTAAGTCTGAGTTAACCTGGCTACCGCGTCGGGAGCTTGAGCAAATACAGTCAAAGAACGTCGAGTCTTGCTCATCTTATTACTTGTGTTGCATTACTGCAGCGCTTTTAACCCCCGATAGAAATAAATCTATATATTAATACGTGATGCCAAAACTTTGGATCCCTTTTTACGAAAATTGCGCTGACGGAGCATGACTTTTGGCACACTTATAATTTATGTGTAGGAGAAGTGCAGAACGCTAATATTTTTCAGTAATAACGCTTTTAAAGTAAATTAAATCAATAAATAAAACATTACCCACACTACCATGCATTTGACACTCTCAAACAAATATATTGATAATAACGATAAAAGATCACAGATAGCACACTAAAAAGTTTGGAAACAAAGTAGTAGGTCTTGAGAAATGAAGTTGGCATTCTTATCAACAAGGTCTAATTTCGACCAACAGGCGACCACTAGCATTAATAAATATCCCTAGACAAGTTACTTAAATTGAATCTAGAAAGGAAATTATATGCTTGTGTTATAGGTATTCGTCAAAGATACTAATACATAGAAACACTTGAATAGATACTAGAGAAAATTAATAAACATCTAAATGTTCATCACACAAATGCTTGCTCCGCGTCGGGAATCAAATCCGAGCCTCTTATGTTGGCCGGTGTAGTAAAACAAGATATTTTAGAAGTTACGTATTACGTGTGTCTGTCTGTAGCATCATAGCTACTAAAAGAATGTACCGATTTCAATGTGGAGTTTTTGATTTAAAGCTTAGCACAGATAGGTTTTGTTGTCGATTATTGAAGTTTTTTATTTCTCTTTTGACGACTTCGTTAAAATATTCTAAATAAAACATTACCCACACTACCATGCATTTGACACACACAAAGAAATACATTGATGTTGACGATAAAAGATCACAGAAGGCGCACTAACTATTAAGGAAACAAAGTAGTTGGTCTTGAGAAATAAAGATGGCGTTCTTATCAACAAGATATTAAAAACCTAAAATGGTCGAATTTCGACCAATGAGCGACCACTAGTTATTTTAATAAATAAATAGATATTTTAATTTAAGTAAGGTTTTTGAATTGAAATAACACTTGACAGCGATAGGAGGGGTAGCAATATATTCCAAGGGCATACTATGACATGCTTGTCTAACATCCGTTGTGGTACGAATACAGTGTAACATGAATATTATTAAGTTGGTAGTTGGACGCCGTGTCTGCTACAATACTAATGTCAGTTACTCTTAGGGCCACATGCACGTTCCTGGTTTAAATTTGAGATTGAGTTAAACAGTCGAATACAAAGTGATTTAACCCTAGTTAGAACCTAACTCAGAGTTACATACCTACTTAACCTAAGAATGTACAAGTAGCCCTTAGTAGTTTACACAATAAACTTTTATGTAATATGAACCAATCCACAAAATACAAAGGTTTAGTTAAAGCAGCCTTTCCCAAAGTGGGCGATAACGCCCCCTTGTGGGCGCTGGAAGCCTAGAGGGGGGCGGTATAAATCTTGAAAAAAATGTTTTTTTTTAAACTAGGCACAACAAATATGTTATTGAGGTTATTGACAAGAAAAAAACGAGGGGGGGGGGCGCTACAAAACAACTGATTTTCAAAGTGGGCGTTACATGAAATAAGTTTGGGAACCTCTGAGTTAAAGTAACAAAAAGAAAATTGTATCCGTCTTACTATAAAAATTTAAACACTCGTTGAACACATTTTTTTTGCTAAACACTAAACTGTCTAAATTTAGATTCTAAACCAATAGCATGTTGCCACGTCATTAACGTGTAGCATGTTATTGATTGAATGTAAATTTTAGACCGTGTTTAGTTGAGCAAGCATCTAAAATTTTTTGAGGTAAGGTTGGTACCGCTTAAGACTCTTCATCTTCATAAATGTTTTGTTTTATTGCGGGTAATTTAAGGCAATGAAGTATCTTCACGCTCATATCCCCGAAGAGGTAGGCAGAGGTACAACCAAGGCACCCACGACTAGCCGAAGACACTAAGTCCCACAATGTGATAGGTGGCAAGCCTATCGCCAACCGGGCACATATCCATTCCCGAGCAACATTTTTTTATTAGAAAATTTAAGAAACCAAATTTCCTTTTTGTTGCCCGACCAAGGAATCGAACCCGGGACCTCGTGCAGTCAAGTCCAACACCTGATCCGCTAGACCACAGAGGCAACCAATGATTTTTTGACTCCTATGAAATGTTCCCTGCATATTTTGTCATCAGGTTTTGAATACCATGGTGATCTATCATTAATAATAATCAATAATAACAATAAAAATCCAATTGGAAAAATTGGAAAAATCCAATTTTCTTTTTGTTGCTCGACCCGGGATTCGAACCCGGGACCTCATGCACTCAAGTCCAACACCCGGACCGCTACACCACAGAGGCGATGATTAAGGTAATGAAATAGAACTTACTTTGGCACAGAAAACTAATTTTGGGTCTACTTGTGATTTGGGTCATTTCTGTGAAACAAGTTTAGCTGTGGTCATTGTAACGTGACCAGACGTCCCGTTTTGAACGGGACCGTCCCGTTTTCCGTTGTATACCGTGGTGTCCCAAATTGAAGTTTAAGTATTCTCTATTATGTGCGACAATCTGCACGTGTCCCGTTATACAATTAATTAAATATATTTTTTTATTATTGACAGTAATTTAAAATTTCTCCATCAAAAACACATTTACGTATCTTACTATAGTATGTAAAGATGCAATTGCTAATTAATGGAAATGGTGTCCCGTTTTGAGCCGAAAGAGAATTGGTCACGTTGTTATTGGTGGATTCGATTTTTCTTTTCGATGAATATAAAAGACGGAGTTGTGAATCGTGTTGATGGAAGATGCCTAACTCAATGTGAAATAGTAATCCAAAAATCTAAAATTGAACTAGTAATAAATGTATGTCTATTAATTGAATATGGTGTTCAAATATAATGAAATATTATATAAATAAATAACATATAATACTCGTAATTATATAACAACGATAAAAAAAATGTAAATCAAGAAAGTAATGTACTTATTACATTATTCGTGGTGAGAAATACAAAATAGTCAATACAAATAATGTTAATTAGATACAAAAAATGAAAAAATCAGGAAGATGTAAGTTTTATAAAAAAAATTTTTAACCAAGCAGAAAACAAGGAACAAAGAAACAAATGGATATGTTAAAAAAATAAGTTTTTTTGCAGGGTAAGAAAGCGAATAATCACACTAAATAAAAATACTATAGATGTTATAGGTGGGTCGCTGTTCTGTGGCCGGAATGTTTGGCTTAATGTGCATATTCCCGAGAGATACCTACCACTTTTGGACCTACTGGCTATCATACCCTCTAAACGTGACAGTGTCAAACACGTTTTTGGCGGCAGAACGAGGTAAAACGATAGATCCCTACCCCGCCAAGTTTCTTCACTGAACTATACAACCATTGCTCTTCTTGGTTTTGCCCATCTAACCAATACTTGCCTCTAACGAAATGCCAGGCACCCAGAAGATGGTCTATTCACAAAGCACCCGGACCAAAGAGGGGGAAAACATAGTCTAAGGATCAACTGCTACTTTCATTCAGTCAGTGTCTATATGCGTGTGATATCGAAACAATGAATTATAATTGGGACAACGTGATTTCCCATTTCGATAAAAGAATTTCTCAGCTAACATTTGTATCAATATTTGACATTTGATATATATATTAGCAAATATTTTCCTAGTAACTAAGAAAGGTACTAAACTAATCAGTAGCCTAATTCTCACAGTAGTGATACCTTCGACGTTGATATTGATGTCGGAAGTGGCCTTATCTTTATTCAATAAATTTATTTAATAAATGATGGCAAAGACTTCGAAATCGACGTTTGTTTGAAAAGAAGGAAGCATGAAGAAAGTAAGTAAGTATCCACGCCAATCTCTGAAGAGGTAGGCAGAGGCACAACCAGGGCACTCACAACTAGCCGACCACACTAAGTCCCACAATGTGATAGGTGGCAAGCCTATCCGCCAACTGGGCACATATCCAATCCCGAGCAACATTTTTTTTAAATAGAAAATTGGAAAAACCAACTTTTCTTTTGCTGCCCGACCGGGGATTCGAAACCGGGACCTAATGCAGTCAAGTCCAACACCTGAACAATAAGACCACAGAGGCGACCACAGAAGTGATAACACATGGTCAATACAATTTATTTATTACGAGGAAAAAGACAAGCCCGTTGAGTTTGTTGCCGGATCTTCTCAGTGTGTGGCCGCGTTCCGATCCGGTGGTAGATTCAATATTATATAGACGCGTCACTAGTGCCCATTTTCAAGGGCAATGTGAAGAAAAACATTTTCTATTTTAATATATTTTCTATGAGATTATCTTAAATATGTTTTTATAAAATATGTAATAATACTACCCGTTACCCGAGGCGTTGTCTGCGTGATTAAAGGTCCCTCAGGAACATTTTTTCGGAATAAAAAATAACCTATGTGTTAATCTATGTTAACTTCTATGTGTGTGTCAAATTTTATGAAAATCGGTTAAGCAGTTTTTGCGTGAAAGTGTTACAAACAAACAAACACACAAACTTTCGCATTTAAATTATTAATAGGATAGGATTTTAGGGAAACTTTTCAGTTTTTTAATGTTGAAACTCATATCTAAACAAAGATTTGAAAGCCAGCCATTTTTTTTATTATCAACAAAAAAACCCATATCGTCTTATTAGTATAACAATACTTATGTCAGGTAGTAACGCGCTTGTAACATCTTCCATCTCTTGTCTTTACAGGAGACAAATGTGTATTTGGTATTAGCCACACCATTCCACCGTTTACCCAACCCTCTAAACCGGAACATGACACTGTCATTAGGCCGACAAGAGAAGACAAGTCGCACTATAATACTGTCTGCATTCTTAAATTAAGGGGCGGATTTAGAAATTTAAACAGTTTTTGAATGGCATGCATTGTGCACAAATACACAGTCTTTCACCCTAGCCAGTAGCAATATACCTAGCTATATGACACCTTAGTCATGTTGCATATTACACACTTGTGTTGTGGGTGTTAGTCAACGATATTAACACATAGAAATACTGCTGTTTAGCTTTATAATATCTAATATTATAAAGCTACAGAGTTTATTTGTTTGCTTAAACGCGCTAATCGCTCAGGAAATTTGAAAAAAATCTTTCAGTGTTAGATAGTCTCTTTCTCGAGGAAGGCTCCATATATCATCACGCTTAGACCAATAGCCCCAATGATGAAAATCATATGTTTATCTTTTAAAGCTAGCTCACTATAAGATTTTTTATGCTAACCAAATTTGTTCTAAAATGATGAATGTAATGATAAATTTAGAAGTATTTAATTTAAAATAAATTTGCCCTTTAATTAATTACATTTAATGAATATCTTAGGATAAATCTTAGTTTTAAAATAACATCACAGCAAAATAATGATCAAATACTGCGCGCACAAGGTGCAAAGCCGGCGGCCATTGATGAGAGGAAAGTATATAAAAATAAAATAAATCCCTAATTCGCGTGGTTAAAGCATCACGCCTTACTAGATATACCAATTTCGGTATTTTTTGTTATGTTTTTGTTAGGAGAAAGTTCTAATGAAGCGAAAAACCGGAAAGTTCAGGAAAATAAGGAAAACGCAAAAACAGTACTTTTTTTCTATTTAAACTGTCAGTAGTTGTTAATATCAAGCGATACAAATTTTGCTGGGTTGGTCAGTATGTTAATAAAGGTAATAATAAAAAGATCACATAACAGCCACCTCATAGTACACCAAGTACTCATTTGCCTATTATTTTTAATTTGACGTATTCCATGACTTGGTTTAGTAGAATTTGGAGCGGTGTAAACAATAAATTAGCACTAGCTCACCATATCTACGTTATTAGTGTCATTTGCACTATTTTTGGATGGGATAAACACAGCATATTGTCGGCCGTCCAAATTGGAAACAAATGGTGGAGGCTCTAAGTGCTAACTTAATTTGTGCGGCTTTCGCTAACGTGTGAGGAAGCTGGAGATCGCATGTTGCATCATCTTCGGCCGTGATTTTACCGAGTCCACTGTTTCATGCTTCATGGTATTATGTAGTCTCATATATTTATTACAGCGCCATCTACATTGTTTTATGATATTGGAAGGCAAACAAGCAGACCTTCCTGATGGTAAGAAATTCACGCCGCCTAGAGACACCGAAGGTGGAAATGGTGCGTTGCCAACCTTGGGCCTGGATGTTGGGCCTCGAACAAAAGTAAGTTTAACGGCTACTTTACCCTCCGAACCGGAACACGTCAACGGCAAGCGCTGATATTATGGCAGCAGGAATAGGTAAGGCGGTGGTACGAATCCGAACTAGTCGCTGCGAGACTCTACCACCTAGTCAGATGTCACGGTGTTAGTGACGGTAAACCTATGCTCGCCTTTTACGAGCTGTCTGGCACAGCAAGGCAGATGGTATTTTGCAAAGGAGCTCGGACCAACACGAGGAATACAATACATTACAATTTGTACAACTCTGATTTGGAGAGTTTAATGTAGTCATTCGACTACATTTTACAATTTACTAGCTGTTGAGTTTAAATGGTGATATAAGCTATCTTATTATACGCTTTAAGATAGATCAAACTGAACATGGCTTGCAAATTTGATTAAGATCGGTTAAGTAGTTTGGGAGTTCATTGGGGACAAACTACATTGATGCGTAATTTATATGTATAGATTTATTACTACGCCATTTTTTGCAAATTTGATTAAAATCGGTTAAGTAGTTTGGGAGTTCATTGGGGACAAACTATACTAAAGCGTTATTTTTATTGTATATTCTAGACCGGTGACAGGATAACCAAGATTCCACTTGATCGTTTGCCTCATCTTGTAAAAAAAAAAAATTAAAAAATCAAAAAGGGTGAAATAAGAGCGAAGAATTCCTCAATTAAAGTGAAATTGCCGATATTAATGACTGAGTTGGTGCAACCATGCCCATAGGAGTCATTTTAAAGATTAGATCCTCACATTTGTTCCAAAACATTTTTGCTTATAAACAGTAGACTAGGAGCAAATAAGTCTAGTGGCTAGCGTACACGCCTAACTACACCGACTAACCGTGAGGCTCGGGTTCGATTCCCAACAGGAACAAGCAATTGTGTGATGAACATTTAGATGTCTGCAATTCCGGATCTGGGTGTTTATTAAATTATTTTTATTAAATATTTAAGTATTTCTATGTATTAATATTGTTGACTAACACCCATAATACGAGTATAATTTGCTTACTTTGGGGTTAGATTCAATTTGTATAAATTGTCCAGAGATATTTATTTACTCGTATTTAAGTATCTACTAGACGATAGAACCGCGGAAATTAATTAGTCAGTTGCAAAAACAATTTCATCATACAGTACCCTCAAAACAGCATCAATACATTAGCTTTTAAAGTTATACAAAAACAAAAAACACATTGTAACCTACAAAACTGAGCCGAAGTCATCTTAATCTGGGACTCTGCATGACTACTACTAACTGACCTATTATTTTCATCATGTTCAGGTTTTTTAAGGTAAAGTAGCCGTATCTTACGTCAATGTTTTTTTTCCATTTTTTTAATTAACAACAACGTTGTCCTTGAACATTTAAGTGACTTGTTGGCAATGAGGTAATTCCCTTCCAACCGTGGATGCCCTGAATCTGTATACTCTTCAGGGAATTGTGTATAAAGATACTTTAACTTCCACTGTTGCGGTGAACTTCGTTCCACCCGTCCAATTTGCATGGGAGAATTGAAATGTTGGTTTTCCTACTCTCCTCGTAGTCGAACGGGATAAAAAGTATCTTATGTCCTTTTTCTGGTTCTAAGCTATAGGTATCCCATTAATTTTCAGCCTAATCGGTTGAGCCGTTTTTGAGTTATAAATATGGTAATCTTTCTTTCTTTTATTTCCCAGCCTTAGATTGGCAATGCACTGTAAACTTTTTGTATTAGTTACTGTAAGGAGAAGGTGCAAATGAAAAAAAAGCAGCATTCATAAATATGATAGGAGAACATCTGTCATCTCAACTAGAACTAGAGATTTAATAAAAAAAAGTATCTTCAGGTCCGTATCCCTGAAGAGGTAGGCAGAGGCTTAACCAGGACACCCACAACTAGCCGGACACATTTAGTCCAACAATAAAGGTGGCATGTCTGTCACTAACCGGGTATATATCTGATTATAGCAACGTTGGGTGCCCTGATTATGCCTCTGCCTAACTCCGGGGATATGGGCGTAAAGATACTGTTTCTTAAAGATTATATAGAGTAATATATTAATACTTTAATACAAACTACAAAACCATGTAATCAATATAATACCATTATCATAAAATATCCTCAAAATAACATAATCGCTTTCAACAATACAAGAACCGCCAACACGCGATTATCTATAAATCTGTGCTCCAATCATAGTAATCCATGGTTCAGCGTGATATCGCCAGCTAATTAGGCATTATCAGTGTAATGCTAGCCGTATCTGTCGAGCGGATAATCTACGTGACTTATCGTCTGATAATCTTTGGTATCACGCGTATTTTCTAATGAAATTACATTTTTGAGATTACGGTTTTCGATTGAAGATACGGCAGGTTTTATTACGATGTTTAAATGCAGTTATGTGTTTGATGTTAATGACATTTTTTATAAAGGAAAAGTTTTGTTGAATTATGAGAATGAATATGTGTAATGTTAATGACATCTTTTAGGAAGGAAAATATTTTTGAATAGTGAGAATGAATAAGCACACATCTGTAATTTTAATAAAAATATGTTGGTACACTTAAAGGATTTCAGGATGTCTATATGGTAAATTTTGTTCTCCACGTGTTGGTCCGGGACCATCGTTTAGAATTGACCATCTACCTCTCTGCTAGACGCCAAATTAGGTAAGCCAATTTAAAAATTTAAACAATTACAATTTAAAGAAAAATATGTTCACACACACACACAACCACCCACCCACCCACACACACACACACACCCAGACACACACACACAAACACACACACACA
>NJDC01004074.1:247624-280838 GCA_002245475.1 Calephelis virginiensis
AGATACACTCAGACACACACATACACATGATAGGTACACGAAACATATCCAACAGCAGAAAACAAACATTGGTCAATAGAATGAATAGAATTTCCTGACGGTAAGAATTTAACGCCACCTCCAAATACCTTAAACTTAGAACCGGAACACGTCGACAGCAAGCGCTCACGCTATGGCGGCAGGAATAGGTTAGGCGGTGGTATTAATCCGGGCGAGTCAGTGAGAAACTCTAGCCAGTCAGACGTCACGATGTTAGTGATATTAAGTCTATGCTCACCTTTCAAAGGTTGCCTGGCAGAAAGGCAGATGGTCTATTCTGTAAAAGTAAACACAATAACAAAAAAAAATCACTGCAAAAGTAATTGTTGCTGTAGCATCGCTTTAGCAACGTTGATTATAAATGGATCATTATCTAGATTTTCACACAAACGATTGAAAGACGTCTTCGCTGTTATCAGGTATGAGTTGAACCGATAATTTTTATTAGTGAATAACAATGGCTAAAAAAACCATGAGGCAGTCGTATTTTTTTTTATAAAAAAAATAAGTCGCTTTTGGAGTCTGGCGTTGAACTTGATTCCATGAGGTATATCGGGTTTGATTCCCAGCTCGGGCAACAAAAAGAAATTGTACCTTACAATTTTTTATTAAAATCAACGTTAAACGGGATTGGAATACCTCCTTATCTTGGGGTTACCTTGGGATGGACCTCGTTGGTAATACGCTGTCATCTGAGACATTGTGAAACTTAGTATCTAAGGCTAGTCGTGGGTGGCCTGGTTATGTCTCTGGGTACCTCTTCGGGGTATGGGCGTGAAGATACTCACTTTCTTAAAAATATACTTTTTATAGTATTGGAATGCAAACAAGCAGACGGATTTCCTATTTGTAAGAAATGTTGGTCGCTACAGAGACACTGAAGGTGGTAATGGTGTGTTGCCAACCTTAGGCCGGGATGTTAGGCCCCGAGCAAAAGTAAGTTTACCGGTTACCTTATACTCTGAATCGGAACACGTCAACGAAAAGCGCTGACATTATGGCGGTAGGAATAGGTAAGACGGTGGTACCCATCCTAGAGAGTCGCTGCGAAATTCAGATGTCACGGTGTTAGTGACGGCAAGCCTATGCTCAAGTTTTACGAGCTGCCTGGCACAGGAAGGCAGATGGTCTGTTCTGCAAATGAGCCCGGACCAACACGGGGAGAAAAAAAATTAAAAAGATTGTAATTTAAATTTAAAAAGAGATACACATTGATTTGATGACAATTAGTTAAAAACAAATTATATGATTCTGTAATATGTGTTAATCAACGATGCTAATACATAAAAATAGATGTAATTATAAATTTACGGTCAATATTAATGACCTATCTAAAACTAGAGATAGCGCTATTTTAGATTAGTTGCCAGGTAACCGTTGTTATTTTCCAACAATTAATAATTTTTACTATATATCACTGCAACAAAAATATAATGGGGCTATCTCTGTAAATAGGTTATTAATACATGCCGTTAATGAACATGGAAATACAGATACTGCCTGTCCCCGTCGGGAATCAAACCGGAACTTCGCGGACTAACCTCTTGGCCAGCGAGATCATCGACCTGACTGTAACACCAGGCATGTAGATCTTACCCCAAAAAAAAAGACAATAAAATAGAATAGAAAATTGATGTTCAACCAATAACGTTACACGTGGATGACGTGGCAACACTTTTTGCTGTGTGGTCTAGCGGTTGAGTAGTTGGACTTGACTGCATGAGGTCCTGGGTTCGAATCCCGGGTCGAACATTTTTTTTTTCGTTTTCTATTTTTTTTTTCTTTTTTTAATTATTTTTTTATATTTTTTTTTATTTTTATTTTCTTTTTTTTTTATTTCATGTTTCTCTGTCTGTCTCTCTCTATAAGAGAGATAGAGATAGAGATTACTAGAGATTGAGAAAGAGGGGGGGGGGGGAGAGAGAACTTCGTTCCACCCGGGTGTCCATTGACACCTCTAACTTTTTTTTTGTAGTAAGACGATTGAAGTTGAAGAAATAACTTTCATATTATCTTGAAATGAATAACGTATTTCAATTACTCATTTTGCGACTATTTTTATATCTTAGCGATTATC
This sequence comes from Calephelis virginiensis, assembly GCA_002245475.1. Classification (NCBI taxonomy): domain Eukaryota; kingdom Metazoa; phylum Arthropoda; class Insecta; order Lepidoptera; family Riodinidae; genus Calephelis; species Calephelis virginiensis. Next base: position 249,741 of record NJDC01004074.1, read on the forward strand.
ACAGTAATCAGCTTTATGACTTTTGTTCATCATATCCTGAACGTAAATCTGAGATTTAAATTGAACAAACGACGAAACGTCATTCGAATAATCTTTTAACGTAATAAAGTTATAAAACAAATGATCCCTATTTTAATCTTAATCTTGGTAAAAAAGTGAAGTATTCAACTTTGTAGTGAAAATACTACAAGTGTGTTACAATTGACATTGACAGAAAATAACAATATTTTACAGATAAAATTAGTGTTGTTTTTTTTATATTTTAAAGTTTTTCGCGTCGTAAGAACCTTGATTGTGTTTAATCGAAAATTTATAAAAACTGTGTAGGCTCATGGTGCGAGTGTCACTAAAAGAAAAAGGGGCTCACTTTAATACATAGTATAATATTATAAATATTGAATACCACCGAATGTAATAGTGATCACAGCCGCCTATACCTATATCTACCAAGGATACGTTGCTGACCTTCATGGAATTGGTAGATACGCTTTTTTCGTGAAGATTCCTATGTAGTTTCTTAGTCGTTTAAAAATATTTTGTTAACTGAGTGAGGTATAGGTTGTTGTATAAATTGAGAAATGTCTTCGGAATCGCATACTTGAGGACCGTCACGCATGCAGGTGATGCCTTCGAAATATACAAGGTAACTTTGAAAGGACCGGCCAAATTTTAATGTAAAGAGGTATAGGCTTAAATATATTTAAACATTTTATTAAAACAGTCCGGAGAATTGCCTTACTTGTTTGACAATGTCGTACCTAGTACGAGTCATGACGTCAACAGCCTGTGAATGCGACTGTGGTCGGTGAAAACCAGTTTTATGCTTTATTTACGTGAAAAATAAATAAGTAAAAAATATTTTATAATTTTTATCCAACGCAACACAGATGATTCATGGTTAATCATCTGTGTTGCGTTGGATAAAAATTATAAAATATTTTTTACTTATTTATTTTTTCATGGATCGAAAATTTTGTCGATTCCCAACCGTTTCTCACAATTAGCCTGGTGTTTTAGATGTAACCTTGTATAAAAAAAGTATTAAAAATATTTTCACCAAAAAATAGTATTTTCCTCATTTTCCCTGAAATCTCACCATCAGATTTGGTGGCAATGGAACCTTGGACGCATGCTCTTTCAAATAAAAAACAATTTTTAAAATCGGTTCAAGTATAACGGAGAATTCTATCAACGTCAATAAAAAAAGTGTGTGTACTTATGTACACGCGTTAGAAGTTATACTTCTTCGGCGAAATAAGATAAAAATCTTTTTAAAAACTAAAATGTTATCTATCCTAACCTAACCTACCTAACTTCATCATGTCGGTTTTTCGTGACGGTGTGCGCGCGCATCGTAAAAAATTACCCTCATCATTTTTTCCTAACACGCCAAAAGAAGTATAACTTCAAAAACATATAAAAGTAGAACTTAAGGCCTCCTTTTTCCAAATTGAACAAATCACAAACATCATTAAGCATATGTTGATTGTGTACTTCTGAAAAGCAAGCATAAAACTTAGAAGCCTTTTTAACTGACTCCAAATTAGAAGAAAGTTCTCAATTTACTACATGTTCTTTTTATTATTATTCGATTACTCGTACAATGGTCGACCGATTTTTATGTATTCTTTAGAAAAATAGGCCATGATTCCAAAATAAGATATTACTTTTAACATAACCCGACTAGTGTTTTTTGAATTGTACTCAACATTGCATATTTGTTTTGCATTATTAAGTGTATCTCAAAAACTACTATTAGAAAATACAAAGGTAGTAACTTCACGCTCACGTCCTTGAAGAGATAGGCAGAGGAACAACCAGGGCACCCACGACTAGTCAAAGACACGATGTCCCACAGTGTGATAAGTGCCAAATCTATCGCCAACCGAACACATATCGAATCAAGGGCAACATTATTAAAAAAATAAACAAATTTAACAAATAAAAACAACTAACAAAACAAATAAAACAAATTTTCTAGTTTTAAGTTGCCCGAAATTCAAAACTCAAACACTACTAGTAGGATATTAATAAAATTTACGTAAGACCATTTCGGAACTATTTGTTACCTTTTGTAAAAGATTTTTTTTATCATATCACGCTGACGTGATGAATTAATAGTTGGAGTCCATTTTGCAGTTTTACTGCGCTTGCTTATATCGCCTATTCAACATTGATAATAAATAACATTGTCGTCAATGATAGCTAACTATCGCCTCTACGGTTTAGCGATCCGGCTTGACTTCAGACCCGGATTCGATCCCCGGGTCGGGCAACTAAAGTCAAAAGTCATTTATTCTGTGGCTTTAGGTATTACACTGATGATACATCCTCCAAAATTGGTCTCTAAACCTGACGAGTAGGCGTACAGATTTATTATACAAGTTTGTTTGTGTGTACTTAAAAATATTTTTGTTTATTACCAGAGATTAGTAAATATATATTGTCTTTGTTATTACTTAAAAACATTGTCAATTAGGTTTTTTGCTACATTTTACGTTCTTAACAATATATAAAACATTAGCACATAATATGAGACGTTACCATTACATTTTTTTTAATTTTCGAATAAACTCTATGGTTCCTAGGATTGCACATGTGCCCGGTTGGCGATAGGCTTACCACCTGACACATTGCTGGATTTAATGTCTGCAGCTAATCGTTTTTTTTGTATTGACTAATGTATTGCCAGCTTCGCGGTTTTTACAGAGTGCTTAGCATGAGACATCTTGTTTAGATGCATTGAACTGTCCCCTACAACGCCAGAAACAAGGGATGTCTCTAGGAAGACCGTACCTCGACTTAGTGCTGCGTTCTGGTTACTGGGTGGACTTGATGGAGGAGTAGTGGCTCGTTGCTAGGCGTTAGGCGCCGGGCGCATGAGAGATCTTCGTCGCCGAGACCGTCAGCGACAGGGTAGTGTAGTGTCTTGTGAGTTAGTGTTTGGGTTGGGAGGAAGGCATTAGTTTGCCGTAGTTATTGGATCCACAGGAGCCGATAGGAATTGCTACTAGTCGTGGGTTCGTGGTTGTCGCTCTGCCAACCCCTTCGTGGATATGGGCGTGAAGATATTATTGGCCTTGACAGTTACTACTTCAAATTGATTATTGTGCATGACTTATCAATATAGATTATAATGTTATGTTATATAGGACACTCTAGATTATTCCACTTAACAAATGTAATCAGGAAGATTATTCGCTAGATGATTATCTCCTTTGCTCAAGTGTCAAACGATTAAAATAACCCAGTTATATATACGTAGATATCAGCCTTAAGTATCTTCACGCCCATATCCCCGAAGAGGTAGGCAGAGGTACAACCAAGGCACCCACGACTAGCCGAAGACACTAAGTCCCACAATGTGATAGGTGGCAAGCCTATCGCCAACCGGGCACATTTCCAATCCCGACCAACATTTCTTTTTAGAAAATTGGAAAAATCCAATTTTCTTTGTGTTGGCCGACCCGGGATTCGAACCCGGGACCTCATGCAGTCAAGTCCAACACCCGGACCGCTAGACCACAGAGGCGATTCAGCCTTGAATTATAAAATACTAGTTCTTGTCATGGTATCGCTCAAGTATAGTACTACTACTTAAATTATGAGCTTCGGCTTTATACTCTTTTTACACTTTATACTTTTTAAATTGGCTGACCTAGTCTAAATTAAAGCGAAATGATTAATTATGTAATAACAATTTTATATAGATACTAGCTGACACCGCAGACGTTGTTCTGCTATATTTTTAATGTGATTTATTTAAAAAAATTGGGGTGAGTCACCCTTATCACTTAGGGGTATGAAAAATAGATGTTAGCCGATTCTCAGACCTACCCAATATGCTTACCAAATTTCAGAGGAATCGGTCAAGCCGTTTCGGAGGAGTATGCAGACTAACATTGTGACACGAGAATTTTATATATAAGAAGATCTTTGAAATACATTCGGATTTCGGAGCTTGACAAATATAGCCGAAGTGCATAATTTGAATAGTACTACTGTAATAGTCTTGACCACCTCGATGGTCGAAGGTCTAACTCTTAAGGCTCGTTCGGGTGAGATTCCCGAAGAGGTAGGCAGAGGCACAACCAGGGCATCCACGGCTAGCCGAAGACAGTGTGCCACAATGTGATAGGTGTCAAGCCTATCGCCAACCGGGCACACTTCCAATCCCGACCAACAATTTTTTATTAGAAAATTGGAAAAATCCAATTTTCTTTTTGTTGGCTGACCTGGGATTCGAACTCGGGACCTCATCCAGTCAAATCCAACAGCCGGACCTCTAGACCACTTGTTTTTTTGTATTATTATTTATTATATTTATAACATATCCAAACCCAAGCAACATTTTTTTTTAGAAAATTGGAAAAACCACATTTCCTTTTTGTTGCAAGACCCGGGACCTCATGAAGTCTAGTCCAACACCTGGACCGCTAGTCCTTTGGTGTAATGATCTCCAATAATCTGTTGTCCTTAACGTTAATGTGATGTTATGTTAGGGACTAACAGATAGCCTGCTAGCTATTTGTAATCTTATTCGAGTTTTCCTAATTAAAATCTAATTGATTGAATTTAACCTCATTGATCGATTGGCTAGCGTACACTCATAATTCCGCCTACCAAACGTTAGACTCGGGTTCGATCCTCGACGGGTCACGCATTTGTGTGTTAAACATTTAGATATCTGCATTTCGTTGTCTGGATGTTTATTAAATTTATTCGAAATCTCGGTGAAGTTGCAAAAAATCGCGAGATTAGCAACAATTTAGTCATTAAAAAAATATTCTGACTACTTGAGTATGTTTATGTATTGTACCTAATCGTTAACATAACACAAGCATATAATTTGCTTACTTTGATGTTATATCAATGTGTGTTTTATAGAGGGATATCTTTTTATTATGAATTATTTAGCGGTAACTCTTCATAAGCAACCCGTTGAGATATGAAGATAAAAAGTAACCTATGTCCTTCTCCAAGCACTCATTTATATACTGAAACTAGCAGACCTAGTAGTGGCTACGGTTTTAGTTATATTAAAACAAAATTGCGACAGAATGAGATGTGCTCTATTCTAGTTTCACTAGACTGCAAACAGTGAGCAAATTTGATTAAAATCGGTTTAGCGTTTTAGGAAAAGCAACGTATACAATATTGGGTCAAGAATAACAAAGCCATTGTTATTAGTGATTAATCTTAATAGTCAAAAAGTAATAATACATGTAATAATTAATTTTCAAATTATTCAAATAAAAAATATTAAGTGTTGTTTAGTACAATATTAAAATTTGTCGACAAAAGTGCAATCAATAAGGCCGCGGCTCGCTCAGACACATTAGATATTGTTGACAAAACTTCCTCCTCAATTAATATGCATCAGCAGGTAATGTCGCGTACGTGCGCCTGCGCATCGCAGTCCCGCCGTCAAGCGCCCGCAGACTACATTTTCGCATGCGCGACACATCCATGCAAAATTTTAGGCGGGATGCGTTTGCTCATGTAAGAAACGTCCAGTAAAAGTAGCCATACTTTCCTTTACCTCTTTGTTCTTACAGTTCAATGTCCACGCGTTAGAGAGGGATGGATATCGATAGCTTCACAATCGCATTCGGTAAAGCGGGTTTTGAAAACAGCAATGCATTCCCATGCAAGGTATGCCCGGAGGAGGTATGTCAGTAATTTAAATATTACTACTCAAAAACGTGAGAGGTATCATCGATGTCCGTGTGGGCCTACTGAAATTTGGATACGTGTGTTTTTAATAATGGCATTTAATTGGAAACCTTTTTATGATTAAGTTGTAGGTTTGAAATGAACTTATTTAATATCGATTACATTAATCGATAAAACTGAAAAGTTGTTGAAATATAAAATTTATACAGGCTTAAGTTAAAATTATAAAACACACGTCTATAAAATTTATAATCATTTGGGGGATTTGGGATTGAATTGTTATGACTTAAAAAGGCTTGAACACCCAGAATATCAGATAAGTACTCTATGTTAATTTTTATAACATTTTCTATATCCATTCGTTTCGAAAACATTGTTTTTCAGATTGAATTCCATAACATCTAATAAAACTCATCATATATTTTTAGTGTATTAGCGCAACTTGCATAAAAATGAAAATTAAATGAAAAATGAATGACGTTTCTTTGGTTTTAGTCTTGTCAATGTTTTGTTTCACTTATAAATACGGTAGCCATTCCCATGTCGGCACCGTAAAATAATATTCAAATGGATTCACGCGCGCGCGCCTCCGTCCGAATTTTGCAACCTCTTTTGATGCGCCCGCGCCGATTCCGGCAAATCCGTCGCGTCGGAAGTGCGTGGCGTGCGCTCTGCCGCCAATGATGTATCGATATGCTCACATGAAGTCATTGACCTTGATCAAGTCCGATAACGGCTATCGTAGGATGTAATTGGGAAGATTAAACAGCCGTCCATTGTCAAACATACACCAAATTGAAAGTCATGAATAAAACACGACAGATCTATTAACTCGCTTCACTAGACATTTGTTTCACTTAATTTAGGTGCTATTAAAGACTGTTGAGTTTGGTTTGTATTTACATACACAAAAAAGTATCTTAACGCCCGTATCCCATGGAGATACAACTATCCGAAGACACAATGTCCTACAATGTGATAGTTGGCAAATCTATCGCTAATCGGGCACATACCCAACCCCGGACCATGTTGTTGTTAATAACAAAAATTAAAAACACATTTTTGCTGTCCGACCGGAAATCGAACCCGGGACCTCACGAGGACCAGTCCAACAACGAACCACTAGACTAAAGAGGCGATTTGCATACATAAACTGTGTTAGCCGAAATACATGTAAAATGTGCAAATTATCGACATTAGGTATTCACGTCACTAATCCGTATGATACGTATACGGTCACACAATGCACTTGTTATTCGACAGTTCAGTTTCTAAGTAAAGTGCATTCGGATTGAATACGGTGTTGAAATGACGTGTGCGTCTGCCCTTCGAATGACTGAATATTAGCTTCATGGAAGTCTACAAAGTAGACATTTCTAGTATTGTGCCAACTCTATCTAATAAATGTTCAATATATAGGTCATTCCGATATTTATATGCGATAAGACAATGAATAAACACACGGTGTTTCTAATGTTAAGAGACCTACCGGGGTTTGTGTACATTGATGTAGGTTCGTCGCGGATGAGGAAAACACAAACAATAAATTTAAATATGGAAACCTAAGTCACGTATGCCCTAAAATAAAAAAAAAATAAGTAAGCGCCCAACAGAAACATTCCGCAGCGATAATTAAAAATAAGGACATTATAATAAACAGTTCTAATCAATTTTATGCAATACATATTTTAGGATTTGGTCTTAATGTGATATGTTAATGTTACTTTAACAATTTCCCACTCAAACTCGTGAAGGTTATATCATATGTTTCAACTTTATTTATTCAAACACTAGCCGTCCTATCAAATCGTCAAAGGTACTGGTATTCTAATCTTTATTTCACTCTGATATAGACCACAATATCAACTTTACTCTTACTTTAGTGATGTTTATTATAATATATTATTTCGTGTTATAACATGGAATAGTGTCAACTTTTATACAATCCGTCATTCTCATTTTGATTTCAAAGTTCAATTTTTCAAGTTGATTTTTAAAAATAGAGCAACCTTTGTTGAACTCGGATCTTGAAATATATGCTTCTCAAATTTCATCAAAATCGGTAACGCGGATAAGCCGTGAAAGCTTAATAGACAGACAGAAAGGAATACTTTCGCATTTATAAAATAACTAAGTATGACTTAGGTAAGTACAAGCAATTAATTTAACTGAAATTCATTTTTCGTAAATTTAAACATATAAAATAATAAAACGATTCTGCGGGTAATGTGATTTCGTAGTTTAGCAGTACCTACTAGTCTGTTTAATGACTTTAAACGTCAGACGAAACATATTTTAAGTGATGGACACTTGAAAGAGTACAGTCCGAAGATACAAGACTTGTCCTATAATATTTTACATTTACAACAAATATGGCTTTTACCACTCAAAACGTTAACGGAAACAAACTTTTAAAAAATTCACATTAAGTCCTAAAAATATAATTTCAATAAAAAATTCCACGTCTAGGCATTTCCCATGACCAAACTTCGAACGAAACATACTTCAAGTGTCCGTAGAGTACATTTGTTCGAAGATACAAGACTTGTCCTATAATATACATATTACGTTTATAACAAATATGGCTTTTACCACCCAAAACGTTGACGGAAAGAAACTTAAAAAATTCACATAAAGCCTTCAAAAATATAATTTTAAGAGAAATTGCCAGTCCATATTCCTCAAGGCGGCAGTTCAAAATATTCCAAACATTTGAGATGATGACAGACGGAGTTTTTGTTTCATTTACACGTAAAATGTGTCGGGGAATCAAAAGGCGGATTCCATCAAAGTAATTAAGACAATATTCCATGTAAAAACGCTACCTGACTTTACAACTTACAAATTCTATTATGTAATGGTATAACCATTACTTCTCTTAAATCTTTGTTAAAACTGTCCCTTTTAACAGGATCAGCGCTTTAGCTCTGACAATACAAGATCTACCTGTCAAGATTTATTGCGGTTCACAAAAATAAACACGGATACGGATAAGTTGTTTACTATCAATACAGGAGCATTGTATAGTTTTTTTTGTGCAGTAATGTTAGCTCGTTTTAATAATTATAACGGTGAAATACGCATTCTAAGAATTTAGTAAAGGTATTTTTGTTATACGTTTAAATTGAAAAATTGAATTTAGAACATTTTTGTTTAAAGGAGTTAAAATTATCGTAGCTTTATTGACGTCACTAAACTTGTATTTTAGGACAAACTTTTCCCAAGCATAAGGTCTGTCTTATTTATATGGATAAACAAAGATTCGAACTTTTGTACTTGTATTATAGATATGTCCACATAAGCAAATACGTTTTTGTAAAAATATAAGCTTAAAAAATGACTGCCATAATAAGATATTTTGATATTAGGCACTCTTAAAAAAATTCTCGTCAGTTTCGTAACCTAGTTTGTCTTTTTTCTTTTTGTCTATACTAATATTATAAATAAGAAAGGTTTGATTTTTTGTTTGTTTCTTTGAAATGATTAGGCTCCGAAACAACTGGACCGATTTCAACAATTCTTTCAACTTTAGAATGCTACATTATCCCTGAGTGACAAACTTGGTTTCATCAAAATCCATGCAGTAGAAGCCAACTTACGCAGGCGAAGGTGCGTGAAACTGCTAGTTAATAATATATCTTTTATAGAAAAAGTTTAGTCATTTTTTCCAATCAAGTCGTTATGTAACTTTTCTTATCTTGGATATACTTTCATATATAATCGCCTCTGTGACCTAGCGGTTCGACGTCAACTTGACTTCTTGAGGTCTCGGAGTCGACCCCCGTTGTCCGGGATTAGATGTGTGCCTTAATGGCGATAGGCTTGGCACCTATTACAGTGTGGGACTTATCGGCTTCGGCTAGTCGTGGTTACCCTGGTTGTGCCTCTGCCTACCTGTTAGAGGATATTGGCGTAAAGATACTTTTTGAATAGTCTATTTTATGTCTGTATTGTTTTATTAAAGAGATAATCTAATTTAAATAAATGTTAATTGATGATACCGCCGAAATTTATTTAAAAATTAATTTTCATCTTTACATTTTAAGTAGTAAAAAGTTATGGTCAAAACCGCTGGCAATAAATAGTAATAAAAAAACGAAACATTGTAAACATTAATTAAATAATTATTAACCTCCGTTTAAAAAGTTAAACCTACCTTGCTTCAATGAAAGGCTGATTAAAAAACAATAATAGAAACTACATTGTTAAGTTTTCCTATTTGCATAATACCCTTAAACCTTACTAGAGAATATCGTGAGAACTAGGTATTATAAAAACTGAAGAACATAACCAAGAAACCTTTGTTGTGTCACATAATAGATTATTTTCCTAATATATACCGTTTCTCGCCTATTTGCTCTAAGAAATGCAAGTATTAAGCGAGAACTATAGATACCTTATATAGGCCCAGAGCTTCTGCTAAATTTTAATTTATAAATTCATAAAAATTATTTAGAAATCTTGCACATTTTACCTGTGATATAAATTATTCATCTAATCTATACATTTTCAAATAATTTGTATTAATTATACTACCAAAATTGCGTATGGAAATCTTTATAATAAATTTTATTTAAATACAAATTTCAAAGAAATAGGTCAATTATTTTTTTTGTAACTGAATAAAAATTAATAGAATAAATCAAAATCAACCACGAGACGTCTTTTGTGGGTTCTTTAAAATCCCGTATAGCAGAATAACTAAATAGCTAATAAAAAAATTACAACTGAAGAGATTTTTAGAATCAATTGGGTAAAATATTTAACAGATAAGGAAGAGTTCTAAATCATAAAGGTTCTTTGACAATATTTTTCGAACTTCACGATTATAAACGCCTTAATGTCTTTTTTTTATTTTGAAACGTAATATGATTTGTCTAAATAATGTTACTTTTTATATGTCCCGGTTACTACAAGTAAAGCAAAATTTAATTTTGAAAATAAGTGTTTAGCTACAGGACTATAGCTATCTTGCGTAAAATAATTCACTTTTACTCAGTAGTTAAAGTCATTGTATTATTATTAGAGCGACCGTCCTAACTATTTCTGTCATCAATGTTACATTGCTGGCCTTTGTTGTGTTCTGTGCTCTATGGTGTCCGTTAGCGACGTGGATGGTTGTCTTTTACCATCAAGAGAGCAGCCTGCTAGTTCGTTAATAAACAACATAAAAGTACAGCCTCAACTCTTGGTCTATTGTTTTCTAATAGTGCGTGCCACTAGGATAGTAGCGTGATTCACTGTCAATCAGGGCTCACTCGCATCTCGTCTGGAAGCTGCCACAAAACAGAGATTAGAGTTCGTTCACACAGGATTTTATTCCTCTGCATCAATATCGATGCGCGCGCGCATATCGGTGCACTCTTACTCATTTGTTGTTGTAATTGTAAAAGGGATGGCGGATGAGATAAGTGGGTCGATGACATTTGACTCCGGCCGATTACTACGATTATGCACTTTGAGCGTTGAACTTTCCAGCAAGCTTTGATAGGGACAGCTTTGCTTCGCACTGATAATTAATATCTGAACAAAGCTATTTCAATTATGTCATTATTCTCGGTAATACACGATAACAGTAGAAGCTAAAGGAAAAGAGAACTACTTCAACTATTAGAGTGCTCTGGTTTGATAAGCAATGCTAGATTAAAATGGATATTATCTTGGTTTCGATTTTGCTACTGTTTTCTTCGTATTAAAAGAACAGCAAAAATAAAATTAAAAGAAAAATGCAGCTACTACACTATCCCAAATTTTAGAGTGACGAGCAAAGCTACGCCAAGAGCAAAGTAATCTTATTCTAACTCTTTTATTCTGGGTCTTACAAGTAAAGGCAGCAATTTAATCTAAATGAAAAGAAAACTATTTCTATAATCAGAAATTATAGGGCGATCTGAAAGTTAGACCAAGATCAATTCGATCATCCTTAAACCAATAACCTTGGTCTGTTTTACTTAATTAAAGTGCTATCAATAAGCGATTTTAGCCTATGTATGCGATTCTAACGGCTACACTATCCCATAAAGTAATACACCAATAGGGAGTATATGCCTACGAGAATAGATAATCTAGTGGTTAATTCAGGCGAATTATTTCATAGTTATGACTGATAGTACTAGTTGAACAGTAAACTAATAACCTTAATTTTTTTAACACTACCAACGGGTAGTATTAAAAAAACGTCGCGTCCCGATGTTGACAAATTGTTATTTTTTCAAGTTATTTTCAAGTTAATTCGAACTTTTGACATCTGCCTGAAATGTTACACTAGTAACTACTTCCAGCTACTACTACTACTACGATTACTACGAGTAGTATCGCGTACTGCAGTACTAGTAAAATCTAACAACCTAATAAACTTAGTTATTCCACGTGGCATAGGGGTTATTGCATCCCTAGATACATTCCATCTATATATATCTAATATCATTACGCCAAATCCCTTTTGAGATAAGAAAAGAGTATCGAATGCCAAGAGTCTTGGATCCTAGAGACCTGCTTTTTTTATATAAAAGTTAAACGAACAAGCAAATGGTTCTCCTGATGGAAAGAGATAGCCGTGGCCTATAGACACTATATACCATAGGTTAGGTCTATTGCATCAGTTTACCGGCTATTCTACCCTCTTGCGAGCTACCTGGCAGAGGCAGATGGTCCATTTTATTTAGCGGCATGGTCATAAATCATAATTTATTTTATTTACTCATTTTTGAGATTTTTGTTAAACACTGGGCATAAACTTCGAAATGTAAAGTAAAAAAAGTATCTTCACTCCAGAGGAATATAAATAGGAGGCAAAGGCACAACTAGCCGAAGAAACTAAGTCCTACAATGTGATGGGTGGACACCTAATATATGTAGGTATAATTAAATATTTAAATAAAAAAAACTATCTTAATATTTCCTTATTTCCGAGGAAGTGCAACTGGCGCCCACACGAAAGTAGATACTTTTAACCCTTCCGTGTGATAGGTGTCAAAATATTGCCAACCAGGCACATATCCAATCCCGGGCAAAGTTATTTTTAATAGAAAATTAAAAATACACATTTTGTTTTTTTTTTAAGTTTCCCGATCCGGAAATCGAATCCGGACCTCCAGAAGTCAAGTCCGACACCAGACCCTTACCCTTACCCTTCATTACTCTTTTTATACAAACACGCTCGATTCTGAGATTTTTGATAAACACTTGACACAAATGTCGGATAGTAAACGAACTATTTGGTCGTAGAATATCAACCTATAATACGAATTTCATATCAATATTTCATATTAGACTAACGGCCCGGTACGTGCTTCGCTAAATATATGACCGCATGAATGACATGACACAACAAAACAAAAAAAAAACAACTGAAAAAGTTTCAATATGACAGCACAATCCCCATCTGAAAAGTTTCAATTTGACTGAGAAATACCCATTAAAAATGATCCGCCATTTTTTGAATTCATTTTACAAAAAATGTGATAAATGAATAACCACTTGACCGATTTTATGCAAACTTCCAAAAACCATTTACTTAATAGTCCGACAAAGTCTAAACATTTGGTTTGGATAGGTGAGCCCGTTCTAGAGTTATAAAATAACAATGATAAGTGGCATTGATTTTTATATATATAGATTTTAACTAACAAAACTTATATGCGAGCGAGATTAACAAATAGCTAGCACCTCGCTATCTGCTAGCGACTATTTGCATTACATCACGTTAACGTTAAGGACAATAGATTATTGGGGCTCGAAGCTGCTGGACATTGCTATCATGGTAGCGGAGCGGATGCGATAGCGGTAATAGCGGTTTCTATAGATTCTGTTATCGCTACATGGGAATTTATATTGAAATGTGGTCTGCGTGTTGTATGTCAAATGCATTTCCATGATTACTTTGTTGTATGGTAACTGACGAGGTTTGTACTTAAGTAACTATCGGTTGGTCAAATTTGCATTGAATTTTGTTTTGCAGTATCAAACGGTACACTTGTCTGATTTAAAAAAAAATTGGGATTGAAGTGTTGCGGTTGACTACTTGAGTCCCAGGTTTGATTCTCAGCCCGGGCAACTGAAAATATGTTTTTCGATTTTCTATTAGAAACAACGTGGCCCGGGGTAAGTCGCAACTAGCAGTAAGCCGGGGTCGCCAATAAGTTTGACACTTTGTAAGGCTAAAAGTACCTGCTTTCGTGTAAACGCCGGTTGTACCTCTGCTTACCCTATTCAGAGATACGGGCGTGAATATCTTTTTTTTATATTTAAGTATTTAATTCTACCTACATATTCTAGCACATTGTGGGCAAAGATTTCAATATTTAATAACTTCAGTTCTTTCTTACGTAAATGACTAATACTAGCCGACCCGGCGAACTTAAAGCCGCCTGATAGTGACAACTAATAACTTAAATAAAGATAAATTTAAAATTAATCTTTCATTTTTAGTATTTTCTCAGTTTTAAATCTTTCGTTAAAAACCCTAGTATTTTGTGCTTAGCAGCTTAATAAATTCATTTTACTAACATACATATATCACGTCAAGTTCCCTAGGGATGGTTACATTTACGAATCATCCCTCATTGTTACGAATATAAAAAAGTTAGTTCTTTTTTAATTATATAAATTAAATAAAAAAATGGGAGATTTTTTCATATTTCAATAAAATGGGGGTATCTTATTGAAATATTTAAAAATCTGTATTTTTTTAACTTCCCCACGCCAAAAATATTTTTAAAACTAAAAAGTATATTGACGCCCATATCCCCTAAGATGTAGGCAGAGGTACAACCAGGGTACCCACGACTAGCCGAAGACACTAAATCCCACAATGTGATAGGCGGCAAGCCTATCGCCAACCGGGAACATATCTAATCCCGAGCAACATTTTTTAAATAGAAAAGTCAAATTTTCGTTTTGTTGCCCGACCTGGGAATCGAACCCGTGACCTCATGCAGTCAAGTCCTCTACCTAGACCGCTACACTACACAGGCGAACTAAAACTAAATAAACTGAACGCTTTAGAAAGAATTAGTGAATGGGAATGGGAATGAATGGGATTTATCCACAACAGACATAGTTAAATGATCATTAATCAAACGCACAGATTCTAAATATAGGCACTTATGCGACCAGCCTGCCTATGTAAGATGTTGACGTAAGGATTTAACCACTAAATTAATGTCAATGGGCCAGAAAAATTTATTCAACATAGGTTGGTCTGTAGGGTTACTCTTTAAACTCGATTTTATGTAAATTGGAATTGGGATCTGATATGTAATTTTAGGTAGAAACTACACTATAGTACTAGAGGATTATTAAAAATGATTTAAAAAAAAGCGAATCCTCCAAAATTTTTTTTTATTACAAACTAAATGTCATTGACATTATTGTCTTATTCGTTATTATTGTGTCCAAGAGTACCTAAAACGATATATCCAACTAAAATTTTTAATTGCATGAAATCGAGATTTTAGAGTAATTCTACTGGTCCAATGGTTAGCGTTCCGTAACGACGATTTGAAGCCTGGGTTACTTACCCTGTAAGGACACGTTTGAAAACGGAGACGCTGATATCATTAAGTCTGGAAGTATACTCAAAATATCATATCAAATTTCCGTTTCAATTTCTTTACCCGCAATTGAAATACGGAAAAAAATAAAATGCGGAATTTAATAAACAAGGTCAAAGGGCACACTGATTTCCTGATGATAAGATTAAACTGCGCCCAATAGACACCATAGATGTTACAAGTGCGTCTCTTTCCTGTGGCCGGAATCTTACCCTCCGGGCCGGAACATGACAGTGATTATGACAGCAAGAGTAGGTTAGGTGGTGAAACCCATATCCTTGCAAGTAACTGCATAGCAGTCTACCACCAGTGGTATTGTTAATGATGGTCTATATTTTAACCAGTACTCGCCTCTTACTAGCAGAGAGGCAGATGGTCTTCTACTCAGCGGTCCCGGACCAACACGGGGAAAAATAAAATCATCAGCAATATGATTAAATAAAAAAAATAACCTGACAAAATCAACAAGTAATTCAGCTAAGAAGCAACTCTATCACGCAAGCTTTTAAAAGAAAAATCCGAATCGAAATCGTTTTATTTCGTTTAGGAGTTATGATACCAGACATACACACGGAGATGTCAAACTTATATAAACACTTTCCGTCGGTTGTTAATAAATTATTCACGTAAACTTACTAGAAAAAGTGACCTTGAGTTAAAACGTTAATTCAAATAAGCCGCTAAACCAAGCCTTTGACTCGATAAGCCGGACTTTTGTCCACCCGGTGTGTATCCGGCTGTATCTCCGGGACCACGGACCCCCGTACTAGCAGGGCGGAACTTCAACTAATATATTTCACTTTCACTAATCGTAAATTTGTTTGTTTTAATTAACATCAAATCTCCATTACAACACAAAGTATCTTCACGCCCATATTCTGGAAGGGGCAGGCAGAGGCACAACCAGGGCACCCACGAATAGCAGAAGGCACTAAGTCCCACAATGTGATAGGTGGCAAGCCTATCACCAAACGGGCACATATCCAATCCCGGGCAACATTTTTTTTATTAGAAAATTGGAAAATCCATATTTTCTTTTTTGTTGCCCCACCCGGGAATCGAACTCGGGACCTCATGAAGACGGTAGGAATAGGTAAGGCAGTGTATCCATACCCAAGCAATTTATGTATCAAGCTAACTTCTAAGTCTGGTAACCGATACACTAATAGCATTTTCGGTACACATAGGCGTCCGTTATTTCCTGAATGTGAAGTGTCTGTAAATTGTCATCAGCTATAAAAATATTAAACAAAATAAACATTTAAATAAAAATAAAAACTTGACCTAATCCGTCCCTCATAAAATTAGAGCACACAAGGACATTTTGCGTAAACAATACGTCGCGTGTGTGGGGGTGCGTGTTCTAAACGCACCTATATGTGGGTAGCTAATGATAGTGGGTTTCCGCCGCGTCACACCTGAGAGCCCGTAACCGCCGTCGGGTTATAGATACCCGACCACCCCTCACCCCTTAATTCACTACTGCCAACGCATTTTGCGTAATATATCTATAGAGTTGTTAATAAGTTAATATATTTTTATTTTTTATAGTTTTTATCGCTATTTATACTTTAGTGCGAACTGAACTTGAAATTTTTTAATGTTTATTACGTCTTGAATATGTTTAAAAAATATGAGTTCTAAATTATCATTAATAGTCCTCAGTAGACAGGTACACAGCAGATACAAGAAATAGGTATGTTTAGTTAGTAAATGCACCTAGTATATTAGTATTATTTTTAATTAATAAACAACAATAAGCTTTAAAATTCGCAAATGATTTTGGCAAATTTGTAAATCTAAATGAAGAGTTCCAATTTTTCATTGCTTCATGTTAAACTGTTTTGTTACAAATCGCTCAATTAATAATAGTCAAATTCAATGTAACAATATATTATTATCATTCAAACTAAAACAAGAAAAATAACGAATACTTTAAATATAGTCTGTAGTAAAATATAATAATGTAAACTTACCATCGTACTAAACTTCAAAATCCTTATAAAAAATTAAACCGAATTTCGTGATAAAAATAAAAACCATTCAACACGAATTGTAAGCACTTCACAAAATAATGTCAAAAGTATCTTAAGTTAAAAGAAGTTTCATTTTAGTTCGTATATTTAAAAAAAAATATGAAAACCACTCGTAAGCATCGACGATAACATTTTCTCTACACGAATATAAATTATGTCAAACTTAAAAAATCAAAAATAAATAATGCACTACACTGTTTGCACAATACGCTATTTGGCTTCTGAAACTATTAGACACGTAATAGCTAAACGACTTAGAAGAATGTACGTTTAATTTACTGGACAATCTAGTTATGTTTTTAGTTAATACTCAAGTCTTATTTAAATATATTTATTTTTGATAACGTTATGCATGTTAACTGAAATTAGTACCATTACTATTACAACAATCAATTTCCGAGATCCAATCGTTTTGTTTCGTATCAATTTTGAAATCAAAAAGATAAAATATCTTTACTTTAGAACAAGATTACGAATGTTTTAAAACTTTGTTTAAATATTTACCTCACGACGAATATCTTTTTATTCAATTTACAAAATTTGCATTTAGTGTTTTTTTTTTGATATGCCATTAATTGTGAGTTGTATGGTATTTTTATACTTCACCTAGTTTGTACTACTTGTGATTTCGAAAACATCAATTAAATATCGTGATAGAACTAGCTGATCCGGCAAACTCCTTAATTTGGTGATGTACCGATAGCAACACCAACGGGTCCAATTGTGTTTCAATGTGTCTATAAATCCATTTAAATATACATACAACATTCAATCATATAGGTCCAGAAATACATAAGTATCAAACACACACAAAGAATAGTATCATATATTGAGATAACAATCTCAATATTTTTACTGTATGGATGAATTTTAAATCTTCATTACCTATAAAGGGGCACTAAATAGCTTAAAAACATTTTAAACTAGTGCAGTCGTCAGAGGCTAAACTAATTGTAAAACTCAAAATGTAACAGCTCTTGCAAAATCTTAAGTGACATGTTGAACGAATTACCCATGAATACAAAGACTGGAAGAATTAAAAGGAAAAAGTTCAATTAATCCTAATTTGCTCGCTTAGATTAAAGTCCCGATATGGCATTTTATAAGAACCCTTTACTCTGTCCCGGTCCCATTCACTAAGCCGCTTTAAAAAGGAGTTCAACAAACAAGGGACCTATACTGCGTAACGGAATAAGAATTTCTAAGTCGCAAGCTAATCTATAGAAAGATTTATGACGGCTGAGGCGGTTTCGACTAGCCAATCCTTTGCTTCTTTTTTTTTATTTTTTTCAGTTCTTGGCTTTAGCGTTAGCATTTGCCATTAGTCAAAATGATATTTACATTAAGTTAGGCGAATTAAAAAGGCTGATTAAAATTATTCAAACTTAGTAATTAGCCGTCAAAGATATTCATATCAGGGTTTTGAGTAAAGCGGTGGGCTCATTACTCAAGCTCATTCAACGAGATTTGGCGGGAACGAGGAAATACACAATACACTAATTCGTCATGATTATTTCATTTGTATTATTTCAGTTGTAGCTAAACAAAATTGTTCCAATTGCCACCAAAATTGACCAATTTCAATTAATTTAAACACGAAATTCAATCATTTATTTCTTGGCGAACTTCACCATTTCAGCCTCTTCTCATATATTAATATCCTTCCCACGGTGTTGCCACATTTACTAATAAACTATCATTGAAATAGGCGTTTCATTATTCGCCACGCCTAACTTCAAGGCAATCGCAGGAGCATCTTATACGACCGCTGTTTACTATTGCTATTAATCTGTTGCAATTTCCTTATCCTTTGTGGCCTTAGTTGAAGTCTTCGTAATAATTACTTGTTGCTAACATTAGCGGACACAAACGAGTAAGTAGATACCCACGACTTTGCTCGCGTTTAAAAGTTTTTTCGCTCTTCCACAGGATCTTTTTTAATTCATAAAACAGTGCATAAGCACCCTGCTGAAGATTTGGTAGTAAGCAGATGTGATAGCAAGAGACTACTATGGCCTATGGCAACTTGCTGCACAGCAGTCTACCACAATTAATCTTGTAGGTAATGACACATTAAGCCTATGCACACTTCTTACAAGCTGCTAGGCGCGAAGGCAGACTCAAAGAAACCTGGACGTTTTATTAAACTATTGGGAACAAAACAGCTAATGTATATGTAGTTAGGTATGTGTATATATATATTATATGTAGTTTGGCTCATAATGTACTTGTATGGCAAATTTACGGTCGGCCAAAGCGTTCAGACAAAAAGGACAAATAAACATTTTAAGTGAAAAATTTATTCAGGATAATTTAAATATACTTACAATATAAAATGAATACAAAGTATCCCATAACATTGTATGATGTGTCAATGACAATGAACCGATTCCATCAACAATCAAGCATTTTTTTACCACATGCATGTTTTTCCACATGCAAACTACATTGAATTTATTTTCCCTTAATTAGTGCGAAAATTTGCATAAACAAGCGGGTATCCCATACTAGGACGATCATTATAATAATTGTGCTTTTTACGTGAAAAACTTACGTGGTGTAACGGTTTGTGATGATAATCGTAACGCATCCGCCGATAAATCGATAAACGAGTGCCAGTGTTGCCACTAGCACGAACGCATAAAATTTGACTAAGTCAAATTTTACGATTCAAGTGGCATTGACAATTCTGCATTTTATTCTATGACAACTGCAACTCGTGTTGTCCGGTTCCATAAAAATCTGTTTTAGGTGGTGGAATAAATGGCAATCTTAATAAAAACCGAACACTCAAGATTTCCGTGGTAACTATTTGTTGTACCGTGCTTTATCCAACACGTAGACATTGGCGAAATTAAACTACGCATGGTAGTTGCAAAAGCCACAAAAGAAGAAGAAGAAGAAGAAGACTACTACTACTACCAATGTTGGTAAAAGGACTACGTGTTGCTTCAAATCATAATGTTTCTAAATATCTACCAAATCCATCCGTTCAAACATAAAACCTAAATACACTTAATTTAGCATAGAGTGAAAAAGTTACAAAAAACTGGACATGATTATATAAGATAGTGTAGTTGTTATGGGCCAACTCTATAAAACTAAAAAATGTTGGGAAATGAAAAAAAGAAAAATATACAAAAGGTACATAAATAATATATTAAGACTTAAAAAAATCATTAAAAATTTCATAGGTATAATATATTATATTACAGATACTACCTATAAGTTTATTGTGATAAAACGAAAGAACTAGCCCAAGATCATTACTACGCTATATAAAAATATCTAGATAAAAAAACATTCTAATTAGACGGGTTGATCGAACATTGAACAGTTACGTGGATCCCGCGGAATTCTGTTGTAATGGATTTCCGGCAAGCAACTAATGCCTGATTCAATAAAAAAAAACAATAAAAAAAAACAATAAAAAAAACAAGTTGATCAAATTATCTGGATTGAATAGATTCCTGGTATAGTATTATTCAAATACCCGCAAATTATAATAATCAGTCTACCACTGTTTCAACGGACCTTTGATTACAAATTGTTATACATTCGATGAGAGCGTTCGCAGATCGTCGGGCGATATACAGGGTGTATTAATTACTTAATTCCGATGCGTGCGTAAACGAATGCGATTTCTAACGCAATGGCGTAATTATATATTTTTTAACGCAAAAGATAATATTTTTGAAAGCCTGTTGCATTGTGCTCATAAAACGTAACGATATTTACACGTTCACTTGACGTTTTACAGCGATATCGAATCGTCGCATCGGTAATTTTACATTTACGAAAAAAGTAATTGTTAGCATGTAAGGCGATTTATTTTCTTGTTTTTTTTAAGTTAATCAAAAGCTATTGTTGGGAAATATCTAATACGACTACAAATGCTATAGTTATTTGTAAACTAACAGTATTAATGGTGAAGTAGTACTTTTGCTGGTATTTTGTGTAGTATCTTTGTAGCGGCAGTATCTTTAGCGTTCTAGTTATTATTAATAACTAATTATTAGTATTTAATTAATAGGTGATCATTTCAAATAACGGTAATGTCGCCACTGATAGCAGCAAAATGTATGCTTAAAAGAGGTAAAAAAAGAATTTGTTTTTAATTCTTTGGAAAGTTCGTAGTCAATGGAAGGAGAAGAATCCAAATTTTCAATTTGGGTACCAGTCATTGTGGTATTCCATGGATATGCCAGTATACTTGCGTACATAATACGCTTTATTGAATATATATACATATAATTCGTTTCAAATAATTGCACAAATAACCTAGCAATGCATCAGTAGCATCTCATTGGTGAATAGGAAGAAAAATCCATTTGAACATAGCTCAAAATCTGAATAAAATTGAACAAAGCGCACGTAGTGCAAACGTATTTATTTTTCTAAATGCTCTGATTTTCATTTTTCTGTTTGAACTAATTTTTTAAGTTTTGTAAGCGACTGTACTTCTAGGAAGTTTTTGTCAAACAGATCTATTTGCCCAACTAGTGTTGGTCATAGTTGTTCAATGAATTATAATTAACAAATTCCTTTCCGGAAAGATTATTTAGTTTGAAAGTAATATAACTCTTTACAAGTGCGTGACAGGTGTGCAAAGTTGAAGTCGGTGTTCGAATTTTTTTATTAGCACCGTAGACCGCTTTCAGATCTCTATCTAGCTTATATACGGTTAAACCCTAGCAATTACGGCTTACTAATTGGTGTTTTTTTCTTTATTACTGTAGAATAGAGCTGATACTAGTTTGTAAGAAATCATTCTTTAGCAATAAAGCCGCCTTTAAGTAGGAAAGCTAGATTTTATCGAGATTTATAAAAACCGATTCACAGCTCAACACTACTTCCTTTAAATAGGGTTGTGAGTTTTAAAAAGATTGTTGAAAAGCCCCAACCTATATCATTTTTTTTGTGGTTCTTTAACACAGGTATTGACGATTTTATTATTTAAATAGGTCATTGATTGCCCAATAACACTTTCCTTGTATTGTTATAAATCGTTATAATATGTAGCATTTTTAAGGGAATTAAATTAATTACTAATGTAATTAATTTACTAATGAACCAATTCAATAATATACACTTTTGATTGAAACTGTAAATTTGATAAATTACTCTTAAAATATTGCTAAAATTAAAAAAAAATCCATATTAAGCAAACTTTACGAGTCCTTAGATTTTTTGGGCCTAGGGCTAACATATTTGTTCGCAAAATTGTTATAAAAACTATTATAAATTTCTAAAAACTTTTATTTTTATACAATTGTATATACGATATGCAACAAAACTGAAGGTAAAGACGGAAAACAACAGGTGAAAATAAATAAATACCATATACGACATACCATATACCATAGCTGCTTGTCTACTTTCAACCCAGGCTGAAGTCAATGATAAAAATAGATAGAAATACTTAAAAAGATATCAGAACAAATTTAGTAAATACCCAAGCCCAGAAAAGCAGATATTGTCTAAATGTTCACCAGACATGTGAATACTCCCAAAGGGAATGAAACCCATCTTGTGGTTGGTCTGTAGTTAGGCGTGTACTCCTCGACCAATGCGCGGTAGTTTTTGTAAGAGAACGGTAAATATTGGAAAAGTAAAATTAAAAAAAACAAATAAATTAAATCTTGAATGCTCCAGGGTCAGATTTTGGAAAACTGCAAGAAAATACCACTACCGAGTAGTTCAGTACCTCTAATGAATCAACTCGTTTTATGCCTTCTCTACGCAAAAAGATAATAAATAAGTAAGGTCATATCTTGTTATGGTTATTAAATCCCAAGTCGTAGTAGATACAAGTCTTTATGGGTCTAACTCAAACTAACAAAAGCACGTTTACGTTTACGTACGTTTAGATTTTTCGAAAAATATTACTAAGTATATGGTAGTGCTATTTAAATTATGTACTTCGGCTAATTCGTCAAGCTTTGGAAATCCGAATGTATTTTAAAGTTATCTATACATAGTTGTTATTACACACAATTAATCATTTCGCTTAAATTTAGATTAGGTCACTCAATTTAAAAATAAATGTATATAGTGTAAAAAGAATAAAAAGTGTAAAGACGAAGCGCATAATTTAAAAAGTAGTACTGTAACAATTAATACGCGACGACTCAAGTTTAAAATCCTGTAGTACTGTAACAGTCAAACCAAATACTAATTGAATAAGGCTGATCAAAGTTGACAGTTTTGAAGTCTAAAAATGTTCTTGATTTCCAAAACACTTAATTTTTTAATTATTTTAAAGTCAAAAATCCATACTACAACCCGAGTTTGTAATTAATAAGGAGATCATTGGAAGAAAGCTAATTCAAGGAATCGTACCCGGTTTTTAACAGATTAATGAAGCAACAAGTTAATTACGTAAAATAAAATTACTATTAAAAATCTTTGACATGTCTGACTGAACTAACAGCTGCTAACATTTAAACCCCACAAGTTTATCAGTAACAATTAATCCATAGAAGGAAATCTAAATCTGGGGTTTAAAACTTCAATAAATAAATAAATTAAGCAACAAGCATATTACCTAAAACAATGTGTTACAAATCTTTTTTTATGTTTCACTGAACTAACAGCTGCTGACACTTAAACCCTGGTAACTTCAAATGGAATAATAGATTCATAGAAGGAAATTTAAATCTGAAAATTAAAACTTCCAGGTTTTCAATAAATTAATGAAGCAACTAATTACGTTAAATAAAACTACTATTAAAATATTTGTCACTGATCAAACAGCTGCTAAAACTTAGACCTGGGAAACTTGATCAGGAACAATAAATTCATACAAGGAATACTAATTCAGGGAATCGAACCTGGTCATTAACAGATTAATGAAGCAACAAGCTAATTACGTTAAATAAAATTACTATTAAAATCTTTGACATGTTTGACTGAACAAACAGCTGCTAACACTTAATAGTTCATCGCCAATGAATGCAAATACAACGTTATTTCCCTTTGTCTTAAAAACATGTATAAAAACCCTTAGCCACATTGCATACATAAAGAATCGTTAGTGCCGTATAAATATTTATTTGCATAGACATGTTTAACAATGGATTACTAATATCTGCTTCACATTTACGTAAGGTCTTTTCAGATTAACTACAATCTGTCGCTTATTAGTAAACTGCTGTGTTCAGAAGTGTGTCATGTGTGGGAAACGGTGAATGAATTTTTGTGATATTGAAGATCGATATTTGAATCGATAACCTGTATTTTAAATTGTCTAGTGTTGTTATCAGAGCAAATTTATAAAATGTGCCTTGACCTCTGAAACAACAGAACGTTCCTAATTCAAATCATTGGTTATTCTTAGCCTATATACTCAGACAAACACAATAATAACAGATTATAACCTATTGTTTTACAGATTTTTACCTACTACTTACCCATACTATATTCATTCTTTAGCAATAAATATTATAAATACGAAAAAATGGCAGTCTGTCTATCTGTTAAGCTTTCACGGTAAAAAGGCTAATCCGATTTCGATGAAATTTGTTATGCCTGTAGATAAAGATTCGAGTTCAAAAAAAGGCTATTTTTTGTTCAAAAACTCTATCCCCAAATAATTAAAATGGGAGATAAAAGTTTATTTGAAAATGTATTCTAATTCTGTTGACAATTTCGCAGGTAAACAGTTAGTATTAATAATGGAATTTCTTCCAGTGTGGAAGAAACTATAGAAATTACCAAGGAAATACGATTTTATTATATTTCTTAATTTAGTATGATTTTCCAACGTTAAACAAATTATGTTATAATTAGTTTAACGTTGCAAAATCAAATTTGAAATAACGTTGGAAACATAAGTACATTTTATTACTTTTTTTTGTTATTACAACTCAATTCTCTCATTATTAGAAAGATTCCAAACTTAACTAATACCAAAACCAGTCTAAATTTTTAAATAAAGATTAGCAAAAAGTATCCTTAGTAGTTTTCATCTTATAGTGACCTACAATACAACCTTAAGCGAGGTATTATGGTAGAAAAAACTATAACAGGTTGCAGAAGCAACCTAAGTCTTAGTTTCAGTCTAAGCTCTAAACCTAAATCTAGTCAACTAGTTCTTCCAGGTTTTTGTATCAAAAGTTTTTCTTTTTTTTAAGTAAGGACAATTACAAGATGGGGATTAATATTGTCGAAATAATGTCGTCAATCCATAAATAGCCTTAATACTGACCGCATACACCCGTATACACGTACAGGTGTGTCTGTGTGCGTTTCCGTCATTTCCCTGCGCAGGAGTCGTCGATCGCAATGATTGCTCACGCGTTTCGCATCACTCACCCCTACCCTTCGGATTACTTAGCGTTTACTATTTTACATATAACTTAATATGCACTTCGTCATTGTTTTTACAACGTATCAACGTTAATCTGGAACGAGGAATAACATTGTTAGATGTATTGCGGACGTTAATTAATTTATTGTAAGTATTACTTGAAGGTATTATATTTGAATAGAACAAATATAGGTTTAAGGTCACTTACACACCTGCATTTGTTGTTGACGGATGAAATATAATCTCTTGTATTTCTAATGCCTTTATTATTTTAGGTTCTTATGTCATTTTAGGGCTACTTAACTATGTACAAAGTGATATTAATCACAAGGTTCCAAAAAAAAAATCGTAAAAATCATATATTTAAAAATCATAGCCTAATTTGCATACACGAAAACTTCCTATACTATCCTAATATTTTTTTTAGGATAGATAGAATATATATTTTTTTAATGTTAAAGAGTATTTTCTACATACTTTATTTTCAAAATATTTGTTTAACGTGTGTGAAAGAATATTTTAATATTTTTTACTTTTGTGTAATGTTAAGGTTTGTGTGCTTAAGGAAATGAATAAATTTAAGAATTAAAACATAAGAGTAGGTTATACCTTAATTCACAATAAAATTATCTTTCATTATCATATCTCAGGTACATTCACATCCAAAACAAAATACTTTTCTTGTTCAGACTACAAAACAACACAAGTATCAGTTTAAGTACCTACTACATTTTTTTTTCATTTTATTTTAAATTTACAAAGCTAGCAGTACAAAAACCACTAAAAAAACAAATGGCCAACAATTTTATCAATCCGCCTAAAACCAGTTTCTTTTAATTCACAATAAAATTGGCACATTCCCATCGACAAACATTTTTATCACCATTGTTAAATTGTTAACAACTACAAAACAGTTTTCGATTTATTTTAAATCTACAAACAAAAACCAGTAGAGAACAGACGCACATGGTTTGGGCGGGTCTCCACGCACCAATGCGTTCTCCCCATTGTTTATCCCACGATTAAAACCAATTTAAAATACTAACTCGCACTCAAAAATTAAGCTCGAGTGGTGCTACCAGGCCTTTTGTTTTAGGTACAATACACACTTGCGGGAAACAGCTCTGTGAAAATCTGTACAAAGCCCAGTAGAACTATTCATAACTCCATGTTAAAACGTTTATTTAAATGGTTTAGTTAATTAATACACGATTGTCGAGTTTTTATTGTACAGGGCTAGCATGCGCAGCTTTGATATAACTTCGATTTAGCTATCTCTCTAAGATAATGTCGATTTCAAAAAACCGCCAGTATTTTGAAATCGACAATATTTATTTAAACAAATACAATTTAAATTATTATTAAAAAAATTAACGTTACTTTCATAGTTTTTGTCACATTCATAGAGTCGTTAATAAAATGTTATTTTTGACATCTGCAGACAGGATTTTTGTTTTTTTACAGCGTAAAAAATTTTAATTTAATTTTTTTTCCTTTTTCAATTTTTTTAAGTAATTATTCTGTTTTGGACTTAGATGCATTCTAGAGACTATTTATTACCCTACTGTGTGGAATGCTAAATTTATTGTTTAGAATAATATCACTTACAAAAACATGTAAAAAGTAAGTATTTTCACGCCCATATCCTCGAAGAGGTAGGCAGAAGCACAGGGACGGACAAAGAAACAAATTTTCGCCGTCATATTAAGTTATTTAATAGCCATATCCCTGATAAAGCAGTACCTCACAACCAAGGCACCCACGACTAGCCAAAGACACTAATTCCCACAATGTGGCAAACCTATCTCTAACCAGGCACACATGCAATCCCGACCAACATTTTTTTTACAAAATTGAAAAAACCATATTTTCTTTTTATTGTCCGACCCGGGAATTGAAACTGGGACCTCATGAAGTCAAATCCAACACCTGGACCGCTAGACCACAGTGGCAAAAAATGTACTTATTGATATTCATAATTAAATAGCTAAAATGAATAAAAGACAAAAAAATTGTAATAATAACCACTTACTGTTAAGCGCTTTACTTTTTCCTTTGAATTATTGTATGGATTAAATTTTTAGCATGGAATATCGGGGTGTTGGTTGTATGGGCTCTTCAGGTTAGACCGACGACAGCTGGCGAGGGCTCTTCGGAGTTGATTTTAGCAAGCAACCCCCCATTGAGCCATTATGTATGAAGGTTTATCGTGGTTAAAGATTTTTATCTTTTAAAGGTGAATTAATGTATAATGTATTTTTTAAATAGTAGTTTTTAAAGTTATTTTTATGATACCTACATATAGATTTCATCCATCGTTGGCTTTAGTGAGATAATTTTATTAGTAATAAAAGTGTATTGTATTAACCGACTTAAAAATAAAGAGGTTTATCGATTTGATCGCATATGTATTTTGTAATGCGACTTCGTTATTTCTAAACGGATTGTAATGATTTCGATAGGTAATTTTTTTATAACATTGGAAGACAAGCAAGCAGACGAATTTCCTGATGGGAAGAAATTCACGCCGCCTAGAGGTGGTAATGGTGGGTTGCCAACCTAAGGCCGGGGTGTTAGGCCTCGAGCAAAAGTAAGTTTATCGGCTACCTTACCCTCCAAAGCGGAACACGTAATGACGTTATGGCGACAGGAATAGGTAAGGCGGTGGTACCAATCTGGATGAGTCTCCGAAACTCTACCACCTAGAAAATGGTTCCGAAATGATTTTATATAAATCCTCTGTGGTCTAGCGATTCAGTTGTTGGACTTGACTGCATGAGGTCCCGGGTTCGAATCCCGGGTCGGGCAACAAAAAGAAAATTGGGTTTTTCAAATTTTCTAATAAAAAAAATGTCCATCGCATCTGGGGTCTTCCTATGGGTCTTTTGTATCTCCACGGTCTCCACTCCATAGGGTTCTGCACCACGAGTCTGGTTTCCGGGCTATATGGCCTGCCCATTGCCACTTCAGCTTGGCCACTATTTTTATTATGTCGGCGACTTTGCTATGCTTCCTTAGCCACTTATTTGTCTTCCTGTCATTAAGAGTTATTCCTACCAGCTTACGTTCCATCGCTCTTTGGGAAACTATTAATTTTTGAAGGATTTCCTTGGTGGTTACCCAAGTTTTGGCTCCGTATGCAAGAAGTGGTAGGATGCACTGGTTGAATATTCGCGCTTTTTGCTCAGTAGTAAGGTTCATTTTGAAAGCAAAGTCCATTTTTGTAAAGGCAGCCCAGCCGAGGCGTATTCTAATACACTTCTGTACCCTAGTTCTCCTTCCCCATTTTGATCTCTTGACCATTTACTAACTAGTTCCAGCGTTTCCTAACCCACTCTGACACTTTATCTGCTTGTGGTGTCTGTGGTCATGACTTTAGTTTTGCTGAGGTTCATCTCAAGTCCCATTTTCAAGGAAGTGACGTGTAGATCTTTAACCATAGACTTTAGCGCTTCCGGATCACTAGCGGAAAGCACTATGTCATCCGCAAATCGCAGGTTTGTTAGTCTCGAACCCGTTATCACCAGGCCTTTGTCTTCAGAGTCTAGTTTTTTAAAGATGTCTTCGAGCACCAAGGTAAAAAGTTTAGGGGAGATGGTATCGCCTTGTCTGACCCCTCTCCTAATGCTTACCAGGCCCTTGTGATGAGGAATGGCTACCTTAAGCGTTGCGTTTTCATAAATGCTGTTAATGATCTTAGTGTAGTGGTGGTCGATTCTCACATTTTAAAGCGCCTCCAAGACTGCCCATGTTTCAACACTGTCGAAATCTTTCTTATAGTCTATGAAAGCTAGCCACAGAGGGATTTGGTATTCTGTAGATTTTTCTAAAAGCAACTTCATATAAATAATTTTGACAATAAGTAACACGACAAAAATTTGGGATATTAATCTATCCGTTCCGACGTCATGAGATGACCGTGTTATTGGAAATCATGGGAAATGGGGATTGATTTTCGTCTATAAGATATATTGGAAAAATATTTAGCATGAGTTGTAGGAAGCCTTAGTTTTTTTAATTTTCTATCGATTTTCAAATCGTAATATGAAAAGTACTAAATCAATTTTAATTTGGATTTTACTCATTTATATGAGTTGGTTGTGTGGCCACTTTAATTGACTTCCTAAGGTCCCAGGTTCGAATCCCGGGCCAGGTAAAAATGTGTTTTTTGAATTTTCTAATAAAAAATATGTTGTTCGGATTTGGATAAGTGATTTTGGTGATAGGTTTGCCATCTAAAACTGTGGCATTGAAGATCTCAGGCTGGTAGTGGGTGCTCTAGTTGTAACTCTGCGTACATTTGCAGGGCAAAAAAATGTTTATTAAATCAATTTTTCAATTACAAATAAATAACATTTTACAACAATTATACAATAGTAACAAGTTTGGTAAACACAGAAAGTCTACAAATTTGAGATATTTTATGATATCTAATATATAAAATTCTCGTGTCACAATGTGCGTTATTGAACTCCTCCGAAACGGTTAGACCGATTTTCGTGAAATTTTGTGGGCATATTGAGTAGGTCTGAGAATCGGCCAACATCTATTTTTAATACCCCTAATTGACAAGGGTGGCTCACCCCAATTTTTTTTACTTAAATCACATTAGAAACATGTAGCAGAACAACGTCTGCCGGGTCAGCTAGTTTTTATATAAAATTTAAAAGTATGGGTATTATCTAATAATATAGATTGCAGTTCTCAAATTCACTAAAAAAAATTAACAAACACACTTTTGACGTGACTCAAGTATCGAACCCAGGACCTTTCGAAGTCAAATCCAATTACAGTGGCCACTCAACCAGCTCATATAAATAAAGAATAAAAAAAAATAGTGATTTAATAACTCAGAATTATCCGTTTGTATAATGTATAGTCGTATAATCGATGTCAAATATAACCTACGATCTTAAGAAAAAAGTCGTTTAGTAATTACAGTTAGTATTCAATATTT
Source organism: Calephelis virginiensis (assembly GCA_002245475.1). Classification (NCBI taxonomy): domain Eukaryota; kingdom Metazoa; phylum Arthropoda; class Insecta; order Lepidoptera; family Riodinidae; genus Calephelis; species Calephelis virginiensis. Next base: position 280,275 of record NJDC01004074.1, read on the forward strand.
ACGCATACTTTATCGTCAATCTATAATTAATATCTGGAGGCTGGACGGATGAGACGCTCCCGAATTTCGCGAAGAATGATGAGGAGATCGCGTTCGAGTAATCGAACCGACAAAAAAATAAAAATAAAACAAATACGAAATACTCCATTACAGGAACAAAAATACTACAGAGTAGCGTGAAAATTTTTAAAATTAAAAGTTTTGTTTTATTTTATAAGTTGAGATTTAATTACTGGGTAATATAAAACAATAGTATTGTTTTATTATTTATGTATTTACATGTAATAATATTTTAAGATATAAAAAATAATCTATTTCGTTTAGTCATCGCATCGCATGTGAAAGGAAGAAATTATTTCTCTAATTTCTTTTCTATTGTGTTTATTATCGTCAAGCACCTTGCTTAATAAAGAAAAAAATATGTAATTATATTTTAATTCAATATTAGTACGTTTTACTGGTATTAATACACAATTAACACCTTAAGTTTTTCCCGTGTTAGTAATAGCAGAGATAAGTAAATATAATATTTCGTCATTGATACTCGTACTATGCTAGATTTTT
>NJDC01004078.1:0-18188 GCA_002245475.1 Calephelis virginiensis
TATTTAAGAGTATATTTAAACAAATGATTGACTCTAAATAGCGTTTATGAATAAAAAAATTTTTAAACATTATTTAAATTGGTGATTAAAAGTTAAACAACGTTTATGAATAAGCCTGTTAATATTCAATTTATGTTGTGTAATACGTATGCCTTCTATGAAAGTCCAGATCGAAAGGTGATACTGTCAAAAAGCCGTGATACATGAAAACGTTAGTTCCTGCAGAGGTCTCTACTATCAGTAGAGACTAAAGTTATTTATATAAGAAGAGTAGTTATTTTGGTTATATTAATTTTTAATATCAATTTTGATGGTTTTTAAATTGGTTTCGCGTAATAACATCTTATATATTTAGTTAATAACTTTCTATTAGTAAAAAAACAATTATTATTTATTATTTTTAGTGAATTATCTTTCTAAAAATGTTTTTTTATTATACAATTGTATTTTTTAAGCTGTTAGCGAAAATTGATATTGATTCAGCCTCCACTTTTATCTAAAAAAATATGAAAATTGACGAAATTTTATCGAAAGAATTGAAATTAAAAGAAACTTATGAACTTTTTGATATTAACGAACGTTTTATAACATGACAAGTGTGTTGATGAGCAATAGTTAATAAATACCAAGAGGGGTTTGTATTGATTGGGTCGTTTATTAAAAGACTAAAAAAACATTTTTATAACGGTCGTGTTTTGAAGTTGACGAGTTATCTAATTACGTTGTTATGCAGATAATTAATAAAATACACTCTTTTTGTTTTTATTATTTACATAAAAAGTCATAAAAAAACAAAGGTTGTTTTTTCACAATTACAGAGTTGCCTACATACATGGATATTTTACCGGACATCTGTGGACACAAGTAAGATGCACAATACGTTTTCCTAAGATCCTATTAATATTATAAATGCGAAAGTTTGTAAGTATGGATGTATGGATGTTTGTTACTCTTTCACGCTCGAATGGCTGAACGGATTTGTCTGAAATTTGGAAGACAGATAGATTGTGACCTGGATTAACATATAGGCTATTTTCAATCCCGATCGCACACCGGGTTTCTGTGAAAACGCGGGCGAAGCCGCAGGTATCAGCTAGTAGTCTATAAAACTCCTAACTAATCTAGGAAATGTGTAAACTAATTCTAACATTAATCGCTAAACACATTATAGTGAATGACTTTAATATGACCTAAGATTTGTATAGGTATACACTTCGTAAATGGCTCACGAAAATGTGTTTAATTTGCTATATTTATCCCGATGAGGACAAATTAATTAGTTTCGTTATAAAAAAAATAACCTTAACAAGTTTGTTAGTAACGGTTTGAATTACTGATAGCATTTTCTATTCTTTAAGCAGTACTCGTCAATTTCATTTTATTGTTTGAGAAGTAAACGGCAGAAAACAATTATTTCCAATCATTTTCTATTGATTTTAGGAAATCTATAGGATTTCTGGGAGCAGTATAAAATTCATGAATATATATTTCTGTGACTCATACAAACATTACGTACACTACGTAACTCTTGTTTATCCGATGTAAAAACCGTATGATATTGAGAAATAGATAATAAAATGATCTAAATTGACAACATCTGTGATAGTTACTTCAAACTACACTACGTTTGTCGTTTATTGGTTCACGGTATGCACGATGTAGGTCACCAAACACATACTGTGTTCTTTTCTTTGTGATATCTATTCCAACACTTATTACTGGTCATGTTATCATCATTTTATTAGACGCCATTGTTGAATCGTACAGGTAGCTTATTCAATTTAGTTCAATTTAGTTAAGCTGTTGAATGGACAACTTAAGAATAACGACTTAGAACGACAGGTGATAAAATATCACGTTTTATTACTAAGCATTACAACACTTTTTATTACTATTCAATTTACTACTATTATCACTTTAAAGTTCTCAGCATTTTGGTGAGATGTCATCGTTCGGCCAACCTCGTGGTTCAATTTAGTAGAAAACGAATTTAAACGAAAGTACTGCAAGAAAACACAATATTTATGTTTTAACTTGATTATAATACGTTTACATTATAGATATGCTTAAACATCGAAGTTTCATACAGTTAGGTTTAGTCAATTACAAATTTAGAAACGTACCTATGTTGTTTTTTAATTTACATATTTTTTCCTTATTTTCGGGGAAAAAATGTTTCGTACTTGATCTCCCACTTTATTTTTATGTACCTAATTTTATTTTTAATTCTATCATACGTAGTAACCATGAATACTCTGTTGTTGTGCCTTTATTTGTAAGTTACTATTAAAAAAAGAAATGTTAAGTTTTGCGTGTTAAGTTTCTATGTTGTAGACGTCAAGAGTCTCCGAAACAGGCGTGTTTGTATGAAAAGGGTAATAAATGTGAAGGAAGCCACACAGTTATATCGGGATCGTGAGGTCTGGCACTCGAAACTCTCTGCCAACCCCGTAAGGGACTTGGCATGAAGATATGTATACATGTATGTAGACGTTTGTGTTGTATGGAAAACATCAATTACGTAACATTAACTATAACTTGTTTTAGGTACCTTACCTATAAAACAAATATAATTTGAGTTTAAGTTTGAGGTTTTGCATTTTTTAAATCTTGCATGGAGTATGTATATACGTATGTAATTTTTTTTACAGCTTAGAGCAAGCACTCGGCTCACTTACTGGTAAGACACATCCGTCGCATGTAGCCAACATACATGTAACTGTCCTGCTGGGATTATATGCCTATAATGTGTAAGTCTACCTACTATTCTACCCAATGGATTGGAATATGACCGTGTCATTATGGCGGCAGGAGCAGGTAAAGTGGTAGATCCGGGTAAGTCGCCGCTCGGCACTTTACCAGGATTGTTGGTAATAATAAATTTACTTTTTTTGCCATTGGTAATAATTGCTTGCCACTTTCGAGATGTCTATTCATTATATTTTAATTGCAAAAGTTTGTTATGTTTGTTTGTTTCTTTCTCCTTCACGCAAAGTCTATTTTCATGAAATTTGGCAAAATAGAGAGTAACTTGGATTAACACAGGATAGTTTTTATCTCGAAAAAATGTTCCTGTGGGACCATTAACCAAGCGGGCAACGCACTAATGTAGGGCTTAAATCAAAAAGTTTGTCAGAACTCTCCATTATTGTCGTTGGAATATACAGAAACCCAACGTTTCGACCGAGACAATGGGTTCGCTCCGTTGGGTGGGCCAGGATGGTCGACGACTCTCTGCGTAAGGCTTTGTTTTCGAAAGGTTGATTCTGACAAAAGTTTGAAATGTAGGATTACTAGATCCTTAGTCTTTTATAAATTTTATGAGTTTTTAAAATTTAAAAAAGGAAAGTGTGTTATTAGTAAAAAGGGGGATCTTGTGATTGCCACTTGTCGCTTAGGTAATCGTGGATTGATTTTTTGACTGAGTCTAAAATGAAAAAAAAGGAATCGTTATAATAAAGACCATAACAAATTAGAGAGTAAAGTAATGTTTTTGTTAAATAGAAGTAAGAGGACGAGGTGAGTTGCGGGCTATCCAAACCGTCATGTCGTACTAATAGGAAGAGATAAAAATTCAAAATAAAAGAGATATTCTGTTAAAGTTCAAACGGCCGCCAGCTGCAAACGAGAACGGAATTTCGTCCACACCACTAAACGTAGTTTGCCCAAAGTTGATAAAGGCTTTTACAGCGGACATTTACAGTGCCGCACATTCAACATCTCAGTAATATATAAAACTTCAAACTACAGCGAACAGTAACTCGACAATGTTTCATACTATCATATTTATTAAAACATATTTGACATACTAAAATACGATTTAGTTCTGCTCATTTCTGTTTTCAAACTAATTAATTATATTTGATAGCAACTGTAATTAAAAACTTTTATTAACAAATGTACAATAGCAAATGTTAGCAAAAATTATAATGGATGTAAAATTATGTTTATATACCTATTAAGGTAATCAACATTTCGCGTAGGCGTTTGGACTTTAAAAACAATACAAATAAACCTAAATTCATAAATTAAATAACTTGTCAAGGCCTAAAATGATTAATTAGCTATTTGAAAAAGAATCTTTTCAAAAACCCGTAAATTTTAAAATCCTATAATTATGACCATTAAGATTTATTTTACCAAGTATTTAAAATTTAGAAAAAATATTTTAGACATGATACTAGTATAATAAATAGTAAACCGTTTAACTACAATTTGTAAAAGTAGCCGATTTTGGCTAAATATTGTGAACATAATGTTTTTTTTCTTACGGAATTACAATTAGGGTTCCCAAATGCTGAGCTAAACGAATATGAAGGCTGCCTGGGTTACCTACTACGGCTCAAAACGTAAAATGGTTGGAAATAATGTTAAGACTTATGATAAGTAACCATTTTATCAAAATAGACTACACAAAAAAATAGCACTTCTTAAAAAAATTGAAATATTTTTACTGAAAAATATAAATAATGAACACTTCTCAACACCTGCTAATAGGCGTTAACTTCCTCTTCTGATTGCGACGACAAATGATAAGGGTCGATTAAATGCTTACGTTCAAAATTGTAACCTTTAAATAACAATTTGCAGTCATGTTTTTCTGATGAATGGGCTCTACAAGATTATTGTCCTCTCATTTATTTTTCAACGAAGTTAATAAAAGTACAGTCTGAGAAACTTTATTCATGTATATTTTTTATCGGTTCTGAAACCGGGCACTTCTACCTCGTTATAAAAGTAAATTAACTCTTTGAAATAAGAATCTGACTTTAATTATTACATTCCTGTTGTTAGATGAGAAGCAATGTATATCATGAAACAATATTTAACTGAACAGTTTCTTACTTCTGGCTAAGAAATAATGGTTAGGTTAAATAAATGAATAATAATGATAACACTGAACTTAATAAGCGGAATAGTTATTGATTCTTCATCTTTTCTGCTCATGTAGATATTTTGATAAAAATATATCATTTTTTTATTTGCTTATTGACGTAGAGACATCATAAAATAGGGGTTACTTAATAGTTTCCTGAAGTTTGTTATGAGGAAAAGAATCCGAGGTTTGAATACGAGCCGTCGTTTCCCGCAGGTGAAATCGGGAAGGATTTGTAAATAAAGTATGAAATCTCATTTGGCAAAGTCACAAAATTACTTTTAACTACATTTGCATGTAAGGTTATGGTCGTTGAACTTTGTTACCTTAACCTTCCTGTCAACATGTACATCGAAGTGTTTTCAAGGATGTATTTTTATAGAAGTTGCTTTATTTATTACTAGTAAAAAATCTCTTTCACTAAAAGATTTAGTTAAAACTAATTTTTATTATACGTTTATAACTGTCTAATAAATTCAATAATATTTCAATTAGGTTATTTAATTTAATTTCACAAAAAAAAATATTTGCTATATTTTTATTCATTAAAATGTAGTCGTTACTTGTTACATGCGTAAATTTAGTAGAGTTTTTCGTCACACAAACTCTCTAATTAAATTCGGGATAGCATATTATTATAACATTTTTATGGAAAAGGAGGCAAACGAGCAAGAGTTACCTATTGGTAAGTGCAACACTTGAGCTCTCACAGTTGCTTCACTGAATTTTTAGAAATAAATAAGCCCCTTTTTGAAAGAACTTGTTAAAAGTTCAGAAAAATAATTGTTGAAAATGTAATAGATCTACAAAATTAATTTAATTTGTGTGTGTTTTAAGTGTTATTTTAACAATTGTTACTATGATTATAGCTAAAGAGGTTTTGCACCTAAACCATTTCCCTAAGCACCAATACTATAACTCAGAGGTTCCCAAACTTATTTCATATAACGCCCACTTTGAAAATCAGTTGTTTTGTAGCGCCCCCCCCTCGTTTTTTTCTTGTCAATAACCTCAATAACATATTTGTTGCGCCTAGTTTAAAAAAAACATTTTTTTCAAGATTTATACCGCCCCCCTCTAGGCTTCCAGCGCCCACAAGGGGGCGTTATCGCCTACTTTGGGAAAGGCTGCTATAACTGAATCATATTTCCATGTGCATTCTCAAATTGAGATTTGTGCTAACAAATTTTGCAATTAAATCTGTGAAAGTGAAGAATGAAAATAAAATCGAAAATAAATAAGAAGATCTTAGCATTGCACATTCTCTTATCAGGATTAGCTAAGGATCTTGATTAGATTTTCGTTTACAGAAAATTTACTTAACACAACATAATGTGAATGATTAAAATCATTAAAAAATCATTCAATAGTCACACAATGGTTTCATAATAGTCATATAACATTAAAACATGTATTTGTAAGCGGAAATCTACTCAGATACGTGTGTAGGTATAATGCATGTAACAGCTGCTACACGGACCACTTATCATTTTTCATATTCCGTATAATATGTTTTTAAACTAGACATACATTTGAAATTGGTGTCAAGGGAAACATATTATGATAAAATATGAAATTATTTTTTGGAATTAATACTTACAACCCAACACTTTATAACATAAATTAAAGTCGCGAAAGTCATTGTAATTTTCCAAGAGAGTATTTAAGAAAAATAAAACATTCAGTACATGTCGGCCTATAAAAAGTTTAGCAATCCTCCACTAAAAATAATCACACAACCAATTAATTAGCAATTTGTGGTATCTATACTATCTAGATATACGAGTATAATACGTATTTTTTTAGAAGCCATTAAAGATATTAACAAAAAATACCGAGCATATCTCGATTCCTTAGCTCTTTTGATGATATTGTTGGATGTTTTTTACTCTTTCACGCTCGAATGGCTGAACGGATTTGTCTGAAATTTGGAAGACAGATAGATTGTGACCTGGATTAACATATAGGCTATTTTTAATCCCGATCGCACACCGGGTTTCTGTGAAAACGCGGGTGAAGCCGCAATGATAAGTAGCAGCTATAAACGATAAGTTGCAAAACTGGGTGTATGTGACGTATGTTTTTGCCACTTAAAAATACATTATAATGCTAATTTCATAAAAAATTAAATAAACGATGAATAGAAAAATAGCGTTGTTTTAAAAAAAACTTGTACTTTATAGAATTTATCACGAACATCCTACTCCAACTTATGTAACAAATAGAAATATTATAAGTTTCTTTATAGTGAGGAACCTCATCTTATCTTCTTATTTTTCAAACAACATATTTCGAGATGTTAAAGTTAAGAAAGAATGATTTTACATACATATTTTACATAACGTATTAGGTAGGTACGTACCTACTTGAAATGTACTTGTATAAGGAAAGAAAAGCACTTAATGTATATTCTTTTACAAATTAGGTAGGTTCAATGACACAAAATTTTCATATTTTTCCTTATTTTTTTAAATGTTTTTTTTTTATATTTTTCCTTCGTTAAACGGAAAATCGACTATGTAAATTTCTATTGTAACTTTTTATCAAGAATAAAGATGTTTCATATTTGAATTCTATATATTATATGCAAGTCGATTTGTCCGTCACTTATTGCTCGATTTTAAAAATATTTTTTTTATTTGAAGGAGGTAGTTTATTTGCCACCTAATCTCAATCAGATGTTGAAATTCCAGGAAAATGAATGAAAATTCTCAATTATTTTGTATACTTAGAGAAACTAATTGAAGGCATTTTCAGTACTTTGACTGCATTATAATTATGGACAATATAGGTACACTAACTGAGCTATAATTCAATGTACATCGTAAATTTTATTTTATAAATTTAACAGCATCTCAAAAGTCAACAGCATCTCAAAGGTCAAACATTGTTTATATGTATAGCTTCATGTTTTAAGATAAATAGTCATAATGTTTACTTAATAAAAAGCATATATCTGCATAACCAGATCCTTTTCCTTTAATAATAAAGGATTATAAATCAATGGATTACAAAATTACATAACGTTGTTAGGTTGTAGATATTAACATAATGTAAGTACGTACTTCTGAAAATCAATAAGCAAAGTCGAAAATTGTACGTTGTATCTTACCTGAAACCATTTATATATTACATAATAAAAGAGGTGGCAACACTATGTAGTGATTTCGGCCATTTTAGCATAATCATATATTTAGACTAATGGATTAATAACCTATTAAAATAATTCAAAAGCTCTAGATGTTATAGAATCTTCTAGAATAAATCTCTTTAAGTACACTATACATATGATGTACTACTAAGCAAGCCACCTCTTTAAAATTTAAGAACACCAATTTCAATGTATTTTACATCACGAAGTAAGTGCCCGATGAATAAAGCGATGGTTGTAATTTACAATGTCGACGTGGTTGCTAACGTCTCACTGTGAAATATTCGAAGTACATTCAAAAGTTGTATTTGGTTAGTTACAGGGTAAGGATCTAGACACATAAAGAGCTTGGGTAGAGGGTTGGTTAACATATGAAAGACGCAGACAGAGGACAAGGATCACATAAAAGGGTAAGTTTATTTGAAGCTCAATTTGCGTGTTCGCTAATACTGCTCAATTTGCGATATATATTCACGTCCCGATTAAATTTTTAAATGGCGATTTTAAGGCCCTAACGTGTTTAAGTTTTGCGTGAAAGCGTAAATGATTTTCCTACAATTTAAAATAGGAAATACATATTATATGTGAGCTATTATATAAGCATAGTAGACGAGTAATAACAAAATTAGTACATTGTGGAAGCGCCAAATTATATTAAGAACGAGAATCACTCGTAAAATAACATGGTTTGCTATAATTGGACATTTTGTCGCAACCACAAAAACATTCAAGACAAGACATACAGATGTTACATACACATAAAGAATGAAACAAATACAGACAGAGGAGTCAACGAAAAGTGAAAAGCGTACATTCGGCCGTTCGCCTGTCACTTAGTGAGCAGGCGGCGGGCGCTGGCATCACACATATATGCAGGAGACGCAACAAAAGGGAATAGGTTAACAGATACTGAACACTGAGGGGCGAGGGCGGGTTGACTGACACTTACCATGGTGTAAAGGAATTCCAGAACTCGCTAGGAGTGGCGGACACACGGCGGCACAGGGACACAGAAAGACAGGACAGATTACTACACAGATACCTACATCCCTCAGTGCAACCCCACCCCGATTAGCGACCTTAGAGGTCGATTGCACTCGTCTATGCTGGTTAACTTGCGTTTTAACACTTGCTTTAATGATTCGAATTTATCTCTAAGTAAATCTGATTCAATATCAAAGCCCGTTTGCATTAGAACAACTTCACCACTTTTTGAAACGCGTATACGTAACCGATGGATATTATAAATTCACGCTGAGGCATAAATTTCTTGTTGATGTTAAAGGTTTGTTACATGCTGGATGGTAAATACGCGAAGTGATTTATGTTATTAATAACGTTTATTCAGGCTTCACAAACAAATGCCAGAACGCAATATAACCCTTCCAGACTTTAACACAAATAAAATAGTAAAGCGGCTTGTGTTATAATGCAAACAAACTTTTGAGGCGCTTTTGCATATAAAGCGAGGTGGGTTGTCTACTTTAGTTATTCAGTTTTGATTTGTCTTATTTGTATAGTCAAGAACGGACCCATCTTCCAAATTAAAAAGGGAGTTTAACAGATTTGACTGTTACAATATTTACTGATTCCGATCAAGAGAGTCCAAAAGTGAGCTACTGCTAATTGAATTTTAATCCTCAATAATTTGTCTAAATTGTAATTATTTTAACACGACTCTCTTGATTTGAGTCATTAACGGGGAGCCTTAATCAAATGCTAAATTTGTTCAATGAAAGACAAACAAAACTGTTTGTAAGCTTTGAGCATTAATTTAATTATAATTAATTTTGTTTTATAATATTTGGACGCTTTCGTTTGGTACAGACAAACAGGTAAGGTTAGACACACACAAAGGATAAACATTAGACAATACACAACACATCGGATCTGGTGTGTAAAAACAAAATGTGAAAAAAATACATAAAAGTTTAGTTGAAAAAAACATGCCGGGAATGCAAATAATAAATTTAATATTTGCTCCAGACCAAAAATAGGAAAATCAACAACACTTCCACCAGATATCAAAGAAAAACATTAATATTTAAATTATAATTTTCACTAAAAATTAAAATAACCACACCAAATCCTCGGAGAGGTAAAGGAAGATAAAGGATTCAATATGGTAAAGGGTTTAGATAACATCCTAAAATAATTACGTTTTAGTAGATTTATTATTTCTTACTGAATTGGATACTATGGCGATGATTTTTGTAAATCTACAAGTTCCAGAAGTGCTATTAGTTAAAAAAAGTGCATTTCCTATACTTATAAATTAATATCTGATAAAAGATATCGACTTTTGATTTAAAAAACCTGTAGTGATATCTTTTACAACATCGATTTGGTGTTTGATGAACTATTTTAAGACTTACCTTTCTGAATATTCGTCCATATGTGCGTAGCTTTGAACTGAATTTTCTTCAATCAAAAATTTGACACGTTGATAGAAGGAAGCTGTGACTGACGGGGGTTGCTTACGTAGGAGAACTTCTACAGGGTCGTTTGAAGCCAAGCACATAATGTGCTCAGAACATTCCGGACGACTGCAGCATTCGGAATCCGAACAGTCCGTCATGCCATCTTCGAAATGATAGTGTTAAGTAAGAATATGCTTCGGTATATTTTTTAAATTTACAAACTCTAATTGACAAAAGACTTCTTAAGGATGAACCCATTTTATTGTTACTTAGTGTTGTTTGGTTCCCATGGGTTATCTTTTGTAAAACAGAGTCTACAGGATATTTGTTATATAGCCTACCTTCGTCGTTATCTTCATTGTCACTACACGATAGCTCAAGTGCAATTGAGCAGTCTGTTCCAGCCCAGCCTTCAGCACACGAGCATCGATAAATGCCATCTTCTAACAAGCATTGACCGTGTCGCGAACAACCATTAGGGCAGCCAGCTAAACAAATAAGTTTTAAACAAGTTCAAAAATATTCTGCATGAGTGAACACAATGTTCTGGTCGGCGGTTCCTTTTTACTTTAATATCACAAATTAAAGACTTATGTAAAAAAGTATCTTCACGCCCATATCCCCGTAGAGGTAGGCAGAGGTACAACCAAGGCACCCACGACTAGCCGAAGACACTAAGTCCCACAATGTGATAGGTGGCAAGCCTATCGCCAACCGGGCACATTTCCAATCCCGACCAACATTTTTTTATTAGAAAATTCGAAAAATCCAATTTTCTTTTTGTTGGCCGACCCGGGATTCGAACCCGGGACCTCATGCAGTCAAGTCCAACACCCGGACCGCTAGACCACAGAGGCGATAAGACTTATGTACAAGTACTTTAATATTGTTAGGTATTAAGTTTGTTGTTTATCTTACGATATAATACTTACAAATTGATAGCAGATATTCACTTTATGATATTTGAATTGATTTGCGAACTATTACTAAATTACTACTAAAACTTATATTTAAATTTTTTCTCTAATATGTATTTGTATTTATAATAAATTTATAAAGTCATGTGGTTCTTCTAGTTATTTTTTATGAGGAAATGGAGCAACGAGTACTCGGTTCTCCTGGTGATAGGAGACAACCATGGCTTTTAGACATCATAGGTGTTTCGGATGGGTTACTATTATGTGGCTGGGACAGGCCTAACAAAGCCTATCGGCTAGCCTGAACTCTAAACTAGAACATGGCAATGTCATTATATTGGCAATGGTAAGGCGGTTAATCCCTTCTCGGACAAGTTACTGCACAGCATTCTACGTCAGTAACAATACGTTGAATTGTAGTCAAACAATTTTTAAGTATCCAAATAGGTGGTTAATATTATAAATTATCGTTGCATTATTATATCTATTACTTACGTAATGTACAATGTCTTCCATTCCAGCCTTGAGTGCAAACGCATGTGCCATTTTTGCATTGGCCGTGGTCATGACAACGTGTATCACAAGGCCGTTGATCACATAAGGCACCAGTCCACCCATCATCACATCTGCATACCCCCTCCGCACAAACTCCATGAGGTCCGCAGTCCAACGAACAAACAACTGTTGATCGAAATAGTTATTTATCATCAAAAGGATTATTATGGCACCGTGAACCATAATACTGTTAATGTTAATGCAGAAAGTATTTTATATTATATATACGTATAAGTAATCTTTGTAACGAACATTTTATAATCGTATTTTTATGATTTAAATTAACAAAAATCTTTGTAATTTATCATTTTGATAATCGACTTGATTTCTGGTCCAAAAGATTTAGTGCTTATCTAATACATTATTTTTTTTAACATATTAAAAACTTAACACTAAACCAGTTTAATGACTATGGTTGAATAGTTCCAACACGTTAATGACTATAGTTGAATAGTTCCAACACGTTAATATTATATTGATAAAAATACTAAATAAAATACCAAATCTATTGTAAAAAGTGAATGATTCAACGTAACAAATTTAAAAATGTTCAAATTTAAATTAAGTAATATTGAATCCTTTGCAATATCTTGTGTTTAAATTTGTAGTATATACATAGAGAATCAATAGAGGGTTCTAAATAATTTGTACCTTGCGAACAATCATCTCCTGTATACAGGGGGTCGCAAACGCATCTCCCAGCGTCCAAATCGTAGACACCTCGTTGTGAGCACGCTGGGAGACACCTCTGTACACGAGCGTCACGTTCGCTGCAAGCGGCTCCGCGCCAACCCGCGCGGCACACGCACCTCCCGCGGACGCACGAGCCGTGACCACCGCACGTCGGATCCAAGCAGTCCTCTGCAAGAAATACTTTACACTGTAACTAATTAACAAACAAATGCAACTAACTCAACCATTAAAAGTATTTTTTATGACATACGACATTCAGCAAAACGGATTCTCCGTATCCGTAGGAATGTAGCTAAGTAAGTAAGCACACACTATGTTCATATATATAAATTAAACTGTTCAAATGCACGTGGAATGTTGCATTTTATATTTCTTATAATAGTGATGTTACAATAGGTTAGAGACAATTTTCAGTTTGTAGTCATTGCAGGTATTAAAGTGTGAAGATGTTATGCTACATTCCTTCGAAAGCTTTAATGAGAAAGTGCAATTATTATTTCAAAACTTGCATATAACACCAAAATAAAAAATTAAGTTAAAGGTCAAAAAATTCTAAACACTATTATGGTTTATAAAAGTAACTAGACTACTTCCTTAGAGGATCTAATCACATCAATCATAATCATGAAAAAATATCGCGTTTTTTTAGGATCCTAAACGACTAGATTCATGCTATCATAGTCATAACCTAAACACAGTGTTAAATACTCAATGTTCAGCCTAGTATTATAGTTTTTATCACGATATGATACAGGCTGTAATTTCAACTTTGCTCTAAGTTTAGCTTTTGATTATTAATAAGACAGTTAACGATTTATTATATCGCTTCTTAAAATTTTAATATAACTTCCGGAATGCAGTAACGTATGAAAAGCTCATATCACAGGTAGCGTGACCAAAATTTGGATTTGTTTTTAACTTTTCGATCATGCTATTTTTCTGTCCGACAGACATAGAAACTTGCAATTTTATTTGGCGGAGTGGGAGGCAATTTGAACACATATTCAATTTAAAACTTTACCTTCATCGCATTTAGCTCCTTTCCATCCAGCTTTACAGTTGCATTGTCCTGCTATACACTGCCCTCGACCAGAACAATCAGCAGGTTCACAATCATGTGCTGGCACATCACATTCTGCACCTTTCCAACCTTCAGAACAATGACAAATTCCACCCGCATATGCACCATGTCCAGAACATAGAACGGGACATACACCTATAAATTAGACACAATCAAAATTTCTTGTACAAATGTCGCATACATTACTCAAAAATTTTGTAATAATAATAATACGTACTCTTAGAACAATCGTGGCCTTCGAATCCGTCCATGCATTCACATTTTCCTAGATAACAAGATCCATGACCAGAACAATCATCTGGACAAGAATTCGTGACACCTTCTGCTTCAGCCACAATCATTTCGACACTATGAGGCTGTAGTTCGTCATTGTATATCGAAATAAACCATCTTCCTGTGTCCAAGTACTGTAATATACTAACATTTACCCTCATATCTGTTGATCTTTTACTTATCGTATGGTTCCATCTTTGAAATGGGCTAATCGTGCTGAGTAAGGCATGCCAGTCGTCTAAAACATTCTCATGTATGTCATGTCTTTGTACGCTTCTTCTGAGCCGGTGATCGACCCTGCCACCTCGTATGAATTCTACGAAGTCATATTGTGTTACACTTGGGGCCACATTTCTTCTACCGTATACAGCAAAATTTGCACCCCACGGTACAGTGAAATTAAGGCTAACAAATGCTGGTTGCTTGTTTCGAAATTCAGAACTCCAAAACTGGTAAGCTGGTATTGTTGCACTGTGTAGTTCATTAAATTCTCTTACTTCTAAAGCTGGCGACCAAGGGGGAGGCGCAGCTTGTTGTGCTTGTTGAGGTATAATTGCTGATTCTAAAGAAGCTTCTGCTGTTGTAGACCAACCACCTAATGATGAAGTTGATATAGATTCTGCAAAAATAAAATGGTTACTGAAAACATTCTAAGTTTCCAAGGTAAACAAAAACAATAATTTAGCACTTTTCAACAGACTTATTTGCTTTTATATTTTTTTTAATTATCTTTGAAGCTAGCTTTAGAGTACACGTCGATTTTGGTTCCTATCTGTATTATTAGTCAATCTTAATCAATGCTTAATTTTTCGACTGTAGAATTGTTCATCCATTTCCTTTATCACTTGTCATGTGTTTCATAACTAGTATGCGTTCTTTTTCGTTACTTTTTTGATACTTCCATATATGACACATTAATGTTTACAGAATATTTGAGCGAAAACGTCTTTATTAATAACTTATTTAATAGTGATGAATAACGGTACTTTAGCTTTTCTATTAAAACTGAAGTCAAACTTTAATGAAAACGATAAACGATACGATAATTACATTATTGACAAAATAAGTTTGAAAAGCGATGGGAATTAAAAAAAACATACCATCAGATGGCGATGACGTCGATAATGCATCTCTAATTCCATGCGAATGAGTTACAGCTTTTACATCTTGAACCAAAATACAATTAGAATTGTCTATATTACTTTTAATTGACGATAATGCTGAAACAAAGAAAAACACTCTTTAGTATGCGATCAAAACATAAAAAAGTAAATATCCTCACGCCCATATCCCCGAAGGGGTAGGCAGAGGCGCAATTAGGGCATCCACGCTTAGCCGAAGACACTAAGCCCCACAATGTTATAGGCGGCAAGTCTATCGCCAACTCTCTGGACTGGAAATGTGCCCGCATTTCCAATCCCGAGCATAATTTTTTTTTTATTAGAAAATTGAAGACATATTTCTAATATCTTTAAGTATATAGAAAAAAAATATTTTTGTTGCTCGACTCAAGATTCGAACCCGGGACCTCATGAAGTCAAGTCTAACATTTGGACCGCTATACCACAGCGGCGATTAAAACTGTGTGTTAATTTTGCTTGAGCTATTAGTACTCTCGAAACAACTTCCGCTGCTATTACATTAGTGCCTTCTGTTTGTGTGTAGTTTAGAATTGAAGTGTTTTCATCAGTAGTAGTTTTTTAATTAGAAAAACTAAAATACTTATATGTAGAAGCATTTTCTTCTAGAGTCAAAGACAAAGTGATCACAAATAAAATAGTAAAAATCTAAGATCACATAAACGTACCAGTAAAATCACATAATAAAATCAGACTAAGGCTGGAGGTTGGTAATAAAATCCAAATGTATCACAATAAGAAATGTCACTCAAGAATGACGTTCAAAGATTGTATGTATGAGCAGGGTAAGTATCGTGACGTCCCGTCGAGCTTTAATTAACCAAAGCATAGCTCAAGCGCATTTGGTATCGGTGTGACGAAGTAGATCGGTTTCGCTTCGGCTCGAGCGCCTTGCAGGCACGTAGGTGGCTCCACCCAAACCATTTCTTGCTCCTGACTTTATCGACATCTTTGTTTGACAGTTACAGTTTGAGATTAAACAAAACTGTTGGGAAACTTAATTTAATAGTGCTTGACATGTCTAAGATTTTGTTTTTATTTTGTTTATCGTAACGTGTTTGATTAAATTTTTGTTTAGGATAAAAAGAATTTACTCGAGTTAAGTTCGTAATCTAACGAATATTGTACGATAAATAATAATAATTTCACAGATATATTTACATACATATATTCACGTTAGGTCCCTTAAGAATAGACATACTTGTAAATTGATTAAGATACTTACTCGTACTTGTATATATTTTTATGGTTATCATGCTATTTGAATGTTTACTAACCAACTCTAGCATAATTTACGGTATTTAATTTTTACATAAAAAGAATAATAATATAGATACAAGGACTTTCGAAACATTAATAGGAATAGGTAGCGATGTATTGTGAATAAACGGGATGGGTAGTTATAGAATATTATCAAGTATCTAAATATACACATAAATTATTATTTTATCAACTAATTTATTTTGAGATTAAAATACTGCACAAAGCAGAGGAAATTTGACAAGAAACATATTGTAAAAAAATAATTTCTAGGTACTGTGAAATATGGGTTTAAAATATTTCTTCTTAAAGAGGTTGGCAAAGGCACCAGGGCACCCACGACTAGCCGAAAACACTAAGTCCCACATTGTGATGTGCAAGCCTAACGCCAACCGGGCACATATCCAATACCGAGCAGCAATTATTTTTATTAGAAAATTGGAAAAACCCAATTTTTTTTGTTGCCCGACTTCGGATTCGAACCCAGGACCTCATGCAATCAAGTCCAACAACTGAACCGCTAGACCACAGAGGCGATCTAATTAACTAAAACATAATGGTCATTTTACATACGTAGGTTGTGCCACTCTTAAACATTGATTGATTGATTTCACCTTACTGATTACATGCTTAAAGAGACTATTTATAAATAATGCCCTCATTTAGGACAGATTTTAACGCTTTGTGTTTACGCTTGTAGAGATTCTGTTACATTGTCTTAAATAAGGCCCATATGTCAATCCTCATACGTTTTAATTGACGTAGCGGCGATGCGGAATCAGGCTAATTGCCTTACATTTACTGTTGATTATTGAGATAAAATATGTTGAAAGACACACAAAATTAAGGGCCGGAAGCTTTAATTTATGGATCTAGAGAAAAATCTTCTGGCGAAAAACAAGTATAAAAATATAAAAGTGTCATATTTATGAGTATAATTATAATTTGTCATCAAATCTGATTAATGGGCTTTTGAAGAGAGATTTAAAGTAAATATTATTTAATTTCTTCGAAAATTAATTTTATCGAATTTCGAACTGCGCATTTTATTTCTAATATCTTTAAGTATGTTGCAAAAATTAGAAGCTGATTTTTTTGAATATTTTGTTTCTTTCGTTATACTTTTTTGTAGTAAGCCTTGCTTGCATGTTTAGCATCTAGTGCAACTTGATGAAAATATATACATGGAATATTTAAGGTGTATGTACAAGAGTCATTATTGTTTAGTTTTTAATATAAGTCATAAGACTACCTTATCCGACATTCCTGAACACGTAAGGGGCAACTATTAAATCGGTATAGTTGTCAGATCTTTCTGGTAATAAACATTTTATATGGTTAAGTAATAATTATTCACCAGTTTCATGAACATCCGTTTAGTAGTTTTTGCGTGAAAGAGTAACAAATTTATAATTAGTAGGATAGGACTTTTTTTATTCAATTAGTTCTCTCAGGCCAAGCTGAACTGCGATCATGCTGCCTTAGGTGTTTATTATCTTTCTATGACAGTTGGTAATCTCTCCCTTTAGTTTACGAAAAGATAAGACTCACGCCATTTGGCGTTTTGTTCCTCTATTGGACAATTTACTGTAATTGCATCTGGGGTCGATATTTAACGACTGTTAATCTTATCTCTTTAATCTATGGATGTCATTTATATTCATAGTTCACGAGTAAGTCGTATTGATTTTTAAATCCACTTCTGTATGCCATAGATAAAGCCCAATCGTTACCGTTATGAATTATTAGAACTGCTCTAGTATTATCGACCGCCTCGTTTGTCGAGTGGCTAGCGTGCACGCCTAACTACGAGTACATCGTTC